>VWPU01002727.1:0-150098 GCA_013398955.1 Callaeas wilsoni | reverse complement strand
CAGCACCACTGATACCTACACCCCAACTCACCTTGGCACCTACACCCAAACTCTCCTAAAGGGCATTTGAACATGGAAAAGGCCTTTCACAGCAACGGCCCAGGCCTGCCTGCAACACTTCACTAACTCCTATCTACAGAGCTTGCATGGGCTCCTGAGCGTTGTTTATGCTTTAGCGGTGCTATCATACATCTCTAGATGTCTCTAGAACACTCTAATCAGATGGATGCTGAACGATGCCTTAGCTGATAAAGGAATGTTTTCCAGCCTTTAAAACAAACAAAAAACTGCACTGTTCCTAATTTGCTTTTGGCTCATTTTTCAAAGTTTTTGTGTTCCAACTGGTGATTAAAAGTCAAACCACAAGAATATTGCCAATCACTCTGTCAGTAGCTCCTTGCAAGTCAGAAAAATAAAATTATGCATTTATAGGAAACAGTGAAAGGGAACATTTAATACTATAAATTAGAAAATTTTGCAATGGTTTACGTTAAAGAATGTTATTTTGATTCCTGACAGTTTTACAGATTTTCTGTCAATACTGCATTTGAAAAAAAAAGTCAAGAAATAAGCTTGTGAATATTCCAACCACACCCCAGCCCTTTTTTATTCTTAGTTCAAATGAAGAGTGTTTGGTGATCACTTTAGAAGAGATTTGTGGTTGGCAGAAACTTATTCCCAAAAAAACAAGTAGCAAATTCACACAAACTCACTTGCTTAAGTAACTATCTAAAAATCAGGGTTTAGGTGCCTCAAGGTGTGAGATAGGATAAAAGAAAAAGAAGCCACTAGAAGCCCTCATTAGACAGTATTACTAAATAAAACAGTGGAGTACAAATTGAAGAAAATGCAGAATACTTAGAAAATATGCTAAGAATATCGGATCTCTGGTACTCAGTACTAGAAATGAAAACATTCTTCAGTGAACTAACTTTTTATCATAGTCATGCTTTCCAGTAAAAGGTAACTATCAGTTACCAGATTTAGAACACTTTGATGACCCTGATAGCTGAGAAAATATCTCCTCTTTACATTAGGATCTCCTGCCAGAACAGACTGAGGGTACTCAAATTGCCACCATGTATTTTTGAAGAGTGAATCACCTCACCCTAAACAGTTTCTCTCACAGTTAGTGGTTAAAGAAATCACCCATCCTCTATCCCTTTTGGTGAACCATTGACATCTCACTAACACCAGCACTAGGGTATTTTCTTCTCCCCATCTGGTTCTGCTGACTCAGTGGGTAGGATTCCTTCTGGAAAAGAAAAGCCACATGGACAGAACAAGGTGTGTTCCTGTGAGGCCCTTGTAAAAGTCTTTGGTTACTGTGGGATGACAAGAGGAGACGTGCCAAAGCACACAACAGCACAGCTGACAGGAAGATAATGTCCCAGTGCAACTGTTCCTGGATATTTTACTGTTATTGCTTCTGTAATCCTCATCCCTTTGTTCTATTAATTAGCATGCAGTGGCTATAACCCTGCCCAGAAAAACTCTTTGTTCCTAGATAATAATTCCACTAACAAGCAGAAACATTTTACAAATTTTATAAAAACAAATGAGTAAAGGTCATAATCAGCTGGCCATCTCTGGCTTTCCTTGGAATTCTTCAGTAATCCAAATTCTATATAATATCAGTTAACAGCACATGAAAGGATCAAGAGATTTAGAAAATGCATACAATTCCATGACTGTTAGAGCCTAACTTTTGCATATTTTCCATAAAAATGTCACGGTTCCCTTCTGGTGTAAGAAGGTAGAGGTGGGTTTTAAGGTTATATATCTGGACCAGGAGAAAGGATAAAAAGGTCCTCTTTTGCACAGTACACTGAGTCAGAACAAAGCACTTGCTAAGTGACAATTGGGAAGACAACACAAATCTCCCGAGCACTGCAGCTGTCTTCCCTGCACTGCAGTAGCCTTCTGATGGAATTACTTTAACTTTTCTGTGTCTTCGTTTCTTTATTCATAAAACAAACTAAATTTGTGTTTCAGGAATAGTTTGATGCCAAAATTGTTATCATTCTTCGATACCCTTGTATAGATAAAATGTATAAACATTTAAAATACATTATTTGTTCATTCACTAAAATATTTACGAGATCTTCTGGACTAGTTTAAGAGGAACATGTATTAGCATATAGTACAGAGCAAACTGAATAAGAATAAATATCCAAAAGTACAATTACATTTATATCTACCCAAGCTGGTTTCTTCACAAACCAGATCATTGAAGATGTATCTGAAAATTGAGTTCCCATGAAAATAATTTGGCAAATAAAAGGCTCGCTTTTTTCATAAAGCAGCACACACATTAGATATACAATACATCAGACTTCTTTAATATTCCATTTCTTTCCCAATAATTTATATCATCCATGATTACACTCCTAATTTTTTTGTTGTTCTTCCAGTTACTGGTCCTGGCCTGTCACCCATTTTCAAGGCTGAACTGTAAAACAATTCCCATATTATTCCAGATAGAGTTTCACAAGTTGCATTAGAAAAAATCATTTTGCTCTTTGACAAAATATCTTTTAGACAGGCAGCATTTACTCATCCTTCATATTTTTGTCTTGAATACTTTACTTTTAATTCTTTAAAGTGAGAGCCACAACATAAATCAAGTCTGATGTCAATTGCCCCTCTACAGCGGCTTTAAATTTTAGAACATTGAACTGTTACATTATTAATAACTCCTTCAGAATTCAGCTTCCATTTTATAAATATATATTGAGAGAGAGAGAATAACTATAACAACTATGCTTTGTAGCTCAAATATTGCTGTTATAGACACAATCTGTCTAGTTTTCAGCAACAGTTATAGTAAATGATAAAATTATAGTATTAGGTGGCAGAGGAAAGAAAAACTCAGAAAGAATAAAAATTCTTGCTATTTAAGTTTAAACATGTTTTCAAATATCAGTTATTCTACCAATAAATACACCTCAATAATAGTCAGGCTTTGCAGAAGCAGTTTTTAAGTTCCTTGTTACTTGAGAGTAACTATGGAAAATTTAAGTCAAAGGGATTTTGGTTTTGCAGTAAAATTAGCATAAAATTTTGGGATAAAACGCAAGCTACATTCTTAGAGGAAGAACGGTCTGGTGGTTGAGATATTAACCTTGGACTCGAAAGAGCTGCGCTCAAGTCCCAGCCTTGCCAGAGAGTTCTGCATAACCTTGAATTAGTCCCTTAATTACTTGGTACTTCTCTTATTAAGGTATTAAACACAGATAATAATATTTCCATGGTCAGCTTCACCTTGTTCTCTGGCTTAGTCTTGCAAACCAGGAAGAAAACAACAATGGAATATTAAAGTCTGAGGTGCTGTATATCTAATGTGTGTGCTGCTTTACAAAAGGCCCCAATAGTTTAGCCCCAAGAACAATTTTTTCCAGGACTAAGAATTAGTTTCTGGTCTGAAGCCTTGGCATTAGTCTCAGTTTGCATTGTGGGATCCCAAACACCAAAAATCCTAGGAACTACAGTAATAAAAGAATCAATAGTAATAGAATTCCAGCAATAATATTTGTGTCATCTGCACTGCATCTACATAAAAGGCAAAGGCTTACTATCTTGATTGCTAAAATAACACTAGCAAACTTAAACCTAACATAAAACCACAATTACTTGGTTTTTTAAATAAATTACTATAGTTTCAGCACATACACTCCGTGTGTATGCAAGCCTTTAAAAAATGGAAAGAATATAGAATTTTGATTAAAACTTGAATCTGATGAAATAAAATGTACTTTTCATAATTCATATGCAAGAGAGACATATACAACCTAAGAAGCAACACTCTTTATGTAGGAAGAGCACACAGTACTTGTGATTCTGAAGGACTGATACGTTGAAATGAACATAACAAATTCTTTATCTTCCATGAACTGCTTATGCACATAATCTGTTACTCATTTTGTAAAAACAGTTATCCACCTTTCAGCCAATGAAAACTATATATCATAAAGCATCACAATTTATATACTTTATATCACTTAAAAATAAAAACGTCCGTTTTCTGCATAATTCCCCTAGTTTTATTTTCCCAAATAAGTCTTGAGAAATAAATTGCATAAAAAAAATTTTCCAACCATTTATTTAAAAGCTGCACAATTCCACAAGAAATGAACTGCAGTTAGAACCACAACACACTTATTTTCTCTTTAAATTCCATAAAAGCATACACGTACCAAGCTAAGAGCTTTAATCAAACACAAGGTCATACATTTTAAGTCTGACTGATGAGCAACTTCGGACATTTAAACAAGACAACAATAAAACCATTCTAAGTACGGCCGAGATGTCAGTTTGCAGTAGTTTGAAGATGAAAGGTATTACTGCTCCTTTCTGTAAGCTTGCAGCAAAGAGGGAACACGCTGGGAGAACAACAGATGTCATGACAGAAAGATGTGGAGACATGCTCCTTGAAATGGTAAAGAAGGTGAGGTTCACGTGTTGAACAAGAAAAGAAAAGCACATGAATTTGGAATTAAGGGCCTCGAACAGGAATTAATCCTTCTGAGCTCCAGTGATGGAGCACCAGAAACCACCCAAGCTTCACATTTGAAGTTTATGTCATGTTCAGAACTCCTCAGTGGAATTATGGGTCTCTAATTCACAGTTGTCACTATTTATTCTATACATTATGGTTCCCTGAATTTCATTTTCACAAAGCATGCACTGACACACTCATTACCTCTGGACCATCATGTACTGCATAAATCATCATTTCTTTTGTTCTAAAGCTGAGTGTGTAATCCATCCCAATGGAGAAACAACAAAATCTAACTGCATAAGCAATTTTCTTGTATGTCAGGTTTCTCTAGTCCAAAAGTAATACAGAGGTTTTCCACACAAACTATTTGCTTCTCCTTCAGTTTCCCATTCAGAAATACAAAATGTCTGTACTCAGTTTCTTGGAAGTTGTAACAAACAAACCAAAAAGAGACAAAATATTCACATCATCTACTAAATCAAGCCACAATACTAACAGATCAAACTTTATTATTAACCACAGCAAAAACCTCTGTGAAAATCAGGTACCAAAGTAAAGTTAATGTTATTAAAATAGCTTGAAAGAAACCGTGACTTTACTAACCTGTTTCATAATGCTAATGTGGGGGGAGAGGGGAAGTGACTTGAAAAAAAGGCATTTCATTAGCCCAAAAAAACCCTTCAGGTGGGAGTGGATGAATCTTTTTTTAGGGTTTTTTCCCCCATAAATCTGAGGGGAATTGCTTAATGCATTGTATGCAAGCGTTCTAAATAATTTTAAGCTAAAAGAAATTTGCATACAGTACATGATACATTCCTGCAAACCCTCCTTCACCTACTTGATCAAACTGCCATCAGTGCAGCTCCTACTCGTGCAAACAGTAATCATAGGGGGAGCAGTTGCCAGGAAAAGATTTTACACTTTAAAGCCTATGTAGATAGCATGACACAAAAAAGTCCACAACAGTTAAAGTAGTATGAAATATAACAACCTGTAATTCAAGCAGCAGCAAGAATCAGACTTATATACAATCCAAATGCAATATAATACAAAGAGAAAAATGCTACTGCAACCAAATAAAGGCTGTGAGTGATCTACGTGAAGCCCCAAACCTGCAGAGGTACTGCAGCAAACAGTATTTCATAGCACTTCACTGAGGGGTAACAAGAATGTTTAATATTACTTTTATTTGCTAAACCTTTAACATTTAATCGACCCCATCTGAAGTTTTTACTTACTGTAGTTTATGAAAAAGGTGAGAGGTTTCAAAACACAGTTTTCCTAGGAAATCCTATAACCAGAGGACAGTAATTTGACTTAACTGCTGTCATCAGTTTCTATTAATCTAAAAATACCATACTGTAAGAAGCCTTCATTAAACTATGTATTTCATATTTGTGTTCTGTTTAATCAAAACATTAAAAATCAGTTTTATTACTATTTTAAGACTTCACCCAACAATTACAAATCCCTATTGAAAAACATGTTCCTTTTCAGGAGCTGTTACTGTACTTCCCATTGCTACAGTGGCTCCAGTCCTCTCACTTGCAATTTTGTTTGAGGGCTACAAGTCTGAAAGTGCACCAAACCCATCTTCTCCTTGAAAAACCACTGAAAATACAGAATCTTTACATTCTAGCTTGAAATTTCAGTCATCTGTATACAGAAATTCATCCGTGTTTACTATATGGAGTATTGATCCAGATCCAGAGTGGCTATACCTTACCATGACAATTTGGTTACCGTGCCTGCTCCATAAATCTGCCACCAAAACTTTCTTGTTGGAAACAAATTTGCACACAGGCACCATGGCTGCTTTTCAAACCACAACAACCAGATTCATTTCCACATAGATTTTTATATATTTCCTCATACTTCCAGCGCAAATTGTGCCTTTCATGCACTAAATCTTTATGCTCTCCCACAAAAAAAAAGGAGAAATGGTGAAATCTCAGTTTTGAACTATTTTTAAAACTACAGATACATAATGCTGTGTATATATATATGTGTGTGTATATATCTATACACACACATTAACCTGTTTCACTATTATTTTCAGGTCTGACACTAAGTCCATGAGAGAATTAAAGATATTCAACTTATAGAGAGCAGAACACTAGATTATATGCATTACCTTCAGCTGTCCACATAGAATCAATCAGATTCAGGAATGTTCAATGGTAAACCAAATCAGGAGGATAAAAATAAAACCATACGAAATCTCAATATACTTCTGTGGCACAGAGCACTGGCGCTCTGTCCAGGCTCTCACAGCTGCTGGCTGGGCTCCACTGCACCCGAACTGCACCTGGGGCTGCTTCACCTGCACGGGTTCATCCAAAGGAGCTCCGAGCAGGTCCGCCGGGGAGCTCTCGTGCTGGCAACGCTGCTAAGACAGCTTTGTCCCCGCTGCCTTGGCGGGTCAGAGCAAGGCAAGGAGCCCTCGGCCCGGGCCAGCGTGTGGCGAGCAGAGCCCAGCCCGGCCGGCCACCTGGGCCATTGCGCAGCAGCTCCGTCCTGCAGGCGGGCTCCCCTGCTCTCCGCTCCTCTGCTCCTGGCAGCTCATACAGCCCATTAGCGCTGACTCAGGAAGCCCAACCAGGAACTCTCTAGCGAAAGGCTGCGGCTGTGTCCTGAGTGCTTTGGGCTCGCTGGAGCCGCGCCGATGCCCGCGGTCTGGACACGGTGCGCGGCTAAGGGCGCTCGGGGCCCGGCTCCTGCAGCACCGCCGCCCGGACACAGCCCGAGGACAAAGCCCTGCGACAAAACGGGGAGCAAAACTAATTCCTGTTGTGGACGGACCAAATGTCAGCAGAGCACTCCAACGCCCACTACATTTTACAGTCCTAATATGCCCAATTTATTTCAGCAAGCACTCCAGATTTTCAAAATTAAGTCACTTCAGATTTACTCCTCAAATGCATGGAGAAAGAAGGCAGAGGGGTGGGCAAGGGGAATAATTCCTACTTATAGACTAAGCTTTAGGCAGACAACTGTCAGCTGACAGGGGTATTTTGTCACCATGTCAATGAATAACCAGTACCTGTGACACATAGATTTAGGACCATTGACTCAAGTGAATGAAAGCAGACTTTTTATCCATTTTTCTCACAAGTTTTAATCATACAATGCATTATATGTGCCTACACTTATGTTATCCAGGATTAAAGTATAAATAAGGAAAGAAATGAGAATTTCTGAAAACTAGCATACATATGCAGGCATATGAGTTTTTTAGAAAAGTGATTTCCAGTTCTGAAACAGACGAACTTAAATCCTCAAATCTCCTAAGCCAATCAAAGCATTTATATACTGAGCACTTGCTACTTCGAATAGATCTGTTGGGAATGGAGACAAATTTCTGTTTTTAATGGCAGCATTTGGTTCAGTTTCAATAACTCACTCAGGTTAATAACTGTACCAGATCCAAGGTGTCAATAGCCACAACCTCCCTCTGTCCAAATATTTCCCACTTAGAAGTATTCAGCTGGTTTTCTTTATAGCTGCTTCCTTCCTTTATTTTTTTAAAGAAACCTGCTCCAAATAGGCAGATTTTTATGCAAGAAGGGTGAATTTCCACTGTGTAACAAAGTGCAAAATAGACTTCAGCTGTAGTATAACATTGCAAAGGGGAAAAAAGCCACGGTACACCTGGCAAAGCTCTTGGACAGAGAATCTTTCTTTAAATTATCAGTAAGATTTGGGCAGTACACAAATAAAAAAACCTCTCATAATTTGAGGTTCATGTAATATTTTCATTTTTATAGTGTTAAGCAGATAAATACACAGCCTTCACTATAGAACAGATATGAAAAATTAGCAAATAAAAAGAAACAGTGACTAGTTAAGCCTAGAAAATACTGGGAGATTTATCACATGAAAGTTTGCATAAATATTTTCCTGACAGTAGTTACATTAACACTAGCTACAAATGATAACAGAATTTTTACACAGCAAACAGCATTAAATAAATGGAAGTTTTAATACTTTAATACTTTTTAATACTTCAATACTTTTTTATCTTTTAAAAATCAGCATGAAGGTAAATATGTTTGCCTGCTAAGGCTCAGAAAATAGCAAGTTCTCTTTTTTTCATCTAAATGTGGTTTGATTTTAATTTTTGAAGAAGAATAACCAGTTTTTATTCAAACTGTACATATCAATGTTTAGGCATAACCTAATACAATCTTTTGTTTTTAAAAGAATACTGAAAAAACTCTGAGGTGCGTCAACTTCTCCACACACACACCAGCACAAAACCTTCCACAAAAGAGAAACCTGCAGTAGCAAACTAGCTGGGGAACACTGCTCAAAGGCAACAGCCACCAAAAGTGAGCATCTCAGAGAATTTCAAAAAGGAAACTCATTTCTGCCATTCAGAAATGGAAAGCATTATTTGAAACTCAAGCATGGGGATTATGTTCTCTGCCCAGAAAATTTCTGGTTCAGGTGAAGCTGTCCAGACCGAAGACAAGCAGCTGTCATCTGCATCTGTGGGACAACAGCAACACACTCCAGGGTGCCTGGTCCTACCTACCCACCTTCCTGCCCTGCAATGCTCCCTCCTTTCACCTCTAAAAGCAAACCATGCACTCTGATTGTCTTTTCCTTCTTTGTATCGCTGAGATTTCTATCCTACAAGAAACTAAACTTGCAAACATCTAGCAAGCAAGCAGGCTTTTGAATTTCTTCTCCTTGCAATTTAATAAAACAAGCTCAAAAATCAATACATGTAGAAACAATCTCAAAACTGTGAGTGAGGGTGTATTATATTTGATACCCTGGACAAAATAAAACTCGAGTGATCACAGATCACATACCATAATAGCAATAAAGCAGACAGGATTATGGTAATTAAGGAGACAGATCAATAATATATCTGTTATATTTTGGAAAGTCAGCAAGTAGCAGTTCTTTGAGTTTCTGACCTAGAGAACTATCTGATACATTTCTGTTGTTCTGGCATGATCTATCTTCAGCAAAGAGCTTTGTTGTGTGTTTAGCCTAGGGATGAATTAAAGATAAATGCTAGATTTCAGTGAGTTCATTGCAGAAAACAATTTCAAACAATTCAAAGCGCAATAAAAAAAATAACAAGCTTCAAAAAAAGAAATTTTGGTGTTTAGGGGGAAGGTGTCTTTTACTTTTCTTTTTCTTCGTGGAAGAACCACCACCGTTGATTAATTTGTAAATTTCTGTGCATTATTTTCAATAGATATACAAATGTGAATTTTATAAAAAAATTTAAAAATCAATTGAAATTCAAAAATTATGTCTCAAGATATATTTGAAAGCTGAAGTTCCCTGCTAACTGCTGCAGCACAGATACATGAGAAAAAGAGAACGCAAAGCTAAATCTCCCTGACAGGTTTTTTGTAATTGCTAAAGTTGAGCCACGACTGGCCCTGGGCTTCCTTCATTTGTGTTTGATTCGTGCCTGCATCCTGGAAATGCAATTTGAAATTCAGATGACAGCATAAACTTCAACTGGTTCAGGCAGAAAAGAACAAAACACCCAAACAAGTTTAAAAAAAAAATCCTCTCAATTAGCACAGGACAAATCTTGAGCCAAATGTTTCATTAAAGATTTGAAATTTTGTTATTTTATACAGTTCAAAATATTGCTTTCTTTCCATATAGGAAAGTAGATTTAAGCAAACCCCTTTTTCCACTTCTAACTAATACTTAATTCTTTGGTCATGCTGATACATACTACTAACACCACAGACCTTCGAAGGTGCCATACAGCAGGGCTATATGCCATAAATAGACCCAGAACACTTGTAAAACGCCTTTTAAGAGTTCTAAGTGGATTTAAAAACAAATATGGGATAAAGTTTCAATTAAATATATTTTCAACTACATGTTTTACTTCAATATTATTTCAATATTGGACATAATATTGTTATTACAAAATCATGCTAAAGATCTGTTTAAAGTCGTAAGTAGTCAAAAGGCAGTGGCAGGGAGACAATGCAAATGACCTCTGTCCACAGAGTTTGAAGTTCTGAACTTTTTCCAGTCAGTCTTCTGAAGACAAAAGTTCACTTAGTTACACCTATGAATCAAATTCAATATCTGATATTAAATTATTTGCATTTTATTAATTACAGAGATTAAAACTGTACAGCAAGTCTATGCATGAAATGCAATGGAGCCACACAGTGAAGTCAAGCGGAAGCCCACCCAATACCACATGGAATATCTACACATCCTCAGCCTAGTCCTTATTTTTCATATTTTCTAACATGAAATACTTTCATGACTGCAAATACCAGCTTTTTGTTACACAATTGTTCAATCGATATTTTGTAAACCCACTCAGAAAACACCTAAGCAAATACAGAGATTTTTCAGTCACAAACACAGCCATCTTTCCAGTAATTTCACACTGGATCATTTTCTTTTAATAAATTCTTATTAACAGACATGTTTTTAATATCAACCAGTAATGGCAATTTACATCATTAGAGAAAAAAAAGGCTCAAGATGTTAACTAAGAGGTAGGTTTAGACAAGGGTCAGAATTACCAGATACTATTTTCCTCTTATTGAGTTTTCCTGAGTATTATACCGCATTTACATTTATTTCTTCCCTGTCATTACTTTAAGACATATACAACTAAGGTTGGTTTGGGGTTTTTTTTACATTCAGCAACGTAGCACTACTAACACTCCCACATCAGCTGCTCTATGTTTGGGGACAGACAGATTTTCATTGAGGGATCCTTCCATTGATATTACAGTCCAAATCTGGAGGCCAGGCCTGAAAACCACCCATAAGCAGAACTCTCCCAGGCTCAGTTCAGCATTTATCTCACGATGCTCCCAGGAGCTCATCGGCTGCAGCCTCAGCAGTGCCCACCACTGCCTTCCTCTCACTGCCCAGCACCGGCCAACTCAGGGCTTTCCAAGGGGCACCAACTCCATCCTCAATCCCTGCAAAAGCAGCACCGGCCAACTCAGGGCTTTCCAAGGGGCACCAACTCCATCCTCAATCCCTGCAAAAGCAACAGAGGCAGACACACTTTCCTGGGAAAGACAATAGGCAGAGCTGAACTCTACAGGGTTCAGGGCCAGAGTGATTCAGGGAGACACAGGATCTGTGATGTTTGTTGACAGATAATACTGAGATTATCAGTGCCTAAGAATTTTGGTAGCCAGTACATTATACAAGCACTGTGTGTTCCTGGGCTACTGCTCAGCACTAAAGCACAAGGCCAGGCCAGGCTGGGCAGTGCTTGGGACAATCTGGGCTAGTGGGAGGTGTCCCTGCCCATGGTGAGGGGGTTGGAACAGGATGGTCTTTAAGGTTCCTTCCAACTCAAACCATTCTGTGATTCTCCAAGACATGTCACAAATGTGAAACACGGGACATAGGCGAGGTATGGTATCAGTGTGATAAAAGCTTGAGTATAACTCAAGCCCTTCAACAGCTCTTTTTGGGCAAGAAGCAAATGTTTGTCTGTTAAGTGATATTCTTGTAAAATAAACCATCTGTGCATCTGCTTAGGGTACACTAGAAACCTGTTGGTAGTGTTCCATCCCTGGAAGATTCCCTGTGAAGAGCATTAAGAAAGCAGTGGTAACACAAACAGAATGAACAAGTCCCTTCAGAACTAAAACCCTCTCAGCACTATCACTTTACACAAGATATCTCCAAAGCCCTGAAAATGACATCACAAAAAAAACCACCACGGTCAACTAGATCAGCAGTGTTTACAAAGATTGACAGCCTTCTGTGCTGATGGGAGAATGGTGGCTTTAGGACAGTACTCTTTTTAATAAGTGACAGGAGCCTTTATATTTATGAAAATAAATCAGGGACTCTGTGCTGGGCTCTTCACTCCTGCAAGAAGGTTATTTTTAGCTGTTCACAACAGAAATATTAGCATCATCCTCAAACATTTAAGTCTGACACTATTAGACAGAATGGTAGATTGAGAAATGTCCATTGAGTTCCAAATTCAAACCAGTATACTCACAGCCAACTATGAATTTGTTTTGTTAGAATTTACACAGATGCAGTAAAATTACACGTGCATGGGTGCACACACACCATGCCAGTTGGCAATAAACAACCCTTGCCTTCATTTGAGAGAGAAAAGCTTATACAGAAGAGAAGAAAATTACAAAGTGGAATAGGATAAAGTTAAGAACCTTTAAGTTCAAGTACTTTAATACCATGAATAATCTTTTAAGAAACCTAAAGCTGAAAGTTAACATCCTCAAAGTAGAAACACACACGTGTAAGGGCAACACAATTTTGGGAACTGTACTAATAACTGTCACTTCATTATCACAATAAATTAATTACTTACTTTCCATTTATTAATAAGCCATTTGCCCAACCAGCCATGAATAGACCATAGTGGTATGGCACAGTACATCTATATTTATGTTTCTAAATATTTTCTCTCCCTGAATGTAGTCTCTTTTTCCACCAAGGCAATTTAAAGATAACATTTTCAGTACAAATATCCATTTAAAAAACCACACTAGTAATGATGTAACATTTCAGATGGGGGGAAAAAAAAAAAAAAAAAAAACAAAAAAAAAAAATAAAAAAAAAACAGAGGGGAGAAAAAAAAAAAAAAAAAAAAAACCAGCTTTTCAAACATTATGAACATTATGTTGTTCTGCTATACTTTCATATACAAGGATTTTTAATTTCCTTGCCTCAGTGCTGCTCCTGTGTTTTAAAACCTTTCAATAGCTTGGACAATAAAGCCTATTTTTCTCTTACCAAGATATGCAATTCCATCCTCAAAAACTTGAAAGAACATGAACTTTGCCAGAGCCCTTGAGTCACAAATTCCTTTGATTATGCTTAAAAAGGGTAAAAGAACTGATCTTGCAGGGAAAAGACAAAGACCAAGAAAGCCACACCTAACATGGCACAGAAGCTGTACTGTTCCCAGGCTACACACAGCAACAAATTACTCTCTCAAAAGAAGAATGCAGGTCTTACATGAAGTGGAACAATTAATTTCACGCTTGTCAGCCCAGTCTCAATAGTGTGTTGATTTGAATCCGATATTTGTGGTGCATTACTGCATGCAGCGGACAGTCCTGATGCCTCCTGAGCAGACACATTGCAATGATGACTATCATTGTAAAACAATCCATCAATAAGAGTAATTATAGTATTGATCAAAATGGCTCGTTGTTTCGTATCAGAATCAATTCTCAGGAGTTGCCAGAAACAGAAATATCTAATGGACTATTCCATCACTGCAGCAACTGAAACAGCTAATATTCTGGAAAGCTCTTAATAATTACTCATTGACTCTAAATTTCTGCTTCAGTGGTTAACTATAGCCTGCTTACTGTTGCTTGAAAGTCAGTCTTAGTGGCTGAAATAAGATTCCAATGCAAATTTATAAAGTGCTAACATCTGCAAAAAAATTCAAAACCACCTTATATAATTTCGCTGTGTTCTGCTAATCACAGAATCTAATTATTTTTCTTATTACATTGTTTCTGGGTGAGAAACTGCATTTTGGATGCCAACAGCTTGTTTTACAGTGGCTGCTCTTACAGTACTCTACAATAGGCAGGGTGGAATTCATTATGGCTCAGACTGTAAACAATAGAAGGCATAATACCATTAATGGCATATTTTGGTGTAAATGTCACTGAATTACAGATGATGTTTTCACATAGCATCAGCTCTTAATGCTGCACTATAAACCCTAGAAGACATAGAATCATAGAATAGTTTAGGTTGGAAAATACCTTTAATGTCAAGTCCAACCATTAAACCAGCACTGTCCAATCCACCACTAACCTATATCCCTCATACAGTGCCACATCTATACATCTTTAAATACCTCCAGGGATGGCAACTCCATCTTTTCACTGGGCAGTCTGCTCCCAGGGAGCTTTGCAGTCATTTAAGTGAAGAAGTTTTTCCTAATAGCCCATCTAAACCTCCCATGGCACAACTTCAAGCCATCTCCTCTCATCCTGTCTCTTGTTATGCGAGAAAGGATAAAATAACAGCCCCCACCTGGCTACACTCTCCTGTCAGGTAGTTGTAGAGAGCCACAAGGTCCCCCCTGAGTTTCCTTTTCTTCAGGCTAAAAATCCCCAGCTCCCCTATGAGACTTGAGCTCCAGACCCTTCACCAGACCCCTCTGCAGAACCTTCCTGCCCTCCAGCAAACCAATATTCCCACCCATTCTGGAGTCATCTGCAACTGGCTGAGGTACCCTAAACCCCTCATTAGACCACTGATAAATGACTGGCCCCACCACAGATCCCAGGGGAAGGCCGCAGGGGACCAGCCCCAGCTGGGTGTAACTCCATGCCCCACCACTCTCCGGGCTCAGCCACCCAGCCAGTTTTTCATCCAGCAAAGAGCACACCCAGCCTAGCTAAGTGCAAACAGTTTCTCCAGGAGAATTCTGCAGGAAATAGTGTCAAAGGCTTTCCTGCAGTCCGGAGAGACAACAACCACCACCTTTCTCTCATCTGCTAAGGGGTCGCTTTGTCACAGGAGATCAGGTTGGTCAAGCAGGACCTGCCTTGTATAAACTGGCCCATTCTGACTGGGCCCGATCCCTGGTTTTCCTGTATGTACCATGTGGGGACACTCGAGATGATCTGCTCCGTGACCTTCCCTGCCTCCAGGGTCACATTGACGAGCCTGACCTTCCTGGGAACCTCGTTCCTACCCATCTTGTAGGTGGCCATCACATTTGGCAACTTGCAGCCAACTGGGACCTCTGCAGTGACTGACAAATAACGGGAAGTGGCCTAATGAGTGCATGCACCGGCTCCCTCCATGCGCCCGGGTGGGTCCCACCTGGACCCGTAGGCCGCGTGTTTCACTGGTGTGGGAGGTTGCTGGTTGCTGACCATTTCCCCTTGGATTATGGGGGCTTCATTCTGTTCCCCAATCCTCTTTTCCAGCTCAGGGGTCTGGGTACCTGGAGAACAAGTGGTCTTACTATGAAAGACTGGCAAAGAAGCATTCAGTACTTCAGCCTTTTCCTCACACTTGGTCACTGTATTTTCCCCCATGTCCAATAAAGGATGGAGAATCTCCTTAGGCCTTCTTTTTGTCATCAACATCTTTATAGAAACATTCTTTAATTATCTTTTAAGGCAATAGCCAAATTAGGATTTGACCCATCAATTTTCTCCCTGCATAACCTCATAACATCCTTGCAGTCCTCCTGAGTTCCTTATCCCATTTTCCAGAAGTCATAAATCCTCTATTTCTTTTTTTTTTTTTTTTTCCCCTGCATTCCAGCCAAAGCCCTCCATTCAACCAGGACAGTCTTCCGCACCTGCTCATCTTTTGGCACATGGGGTCAGCCAGCTCCTGTGCCTTTAAGATTTCCTTCTTGAAGACTGTCCATCCTTCCTGGACTTCCTTGCCCTTCAGGAATGCCTTCCAAGGGACTACATCAACCAGTCTCCTAAGGAGGCCAAAGTCTGCACTCCACAACTCTAAGGTATCAGATCGGCTATCTTCCAATATTTTCATACATGTTCCTATTCCATTTCAGATTTGTCTGTCCTCACACCTAAACTGTCCTGCAAGGGAACTGCATGTAATTAAGACTATATTAAAATACATTTGCATGCTGATATAATCTTAAATTGCCAATAAAAACATGTTTAAATTAATAAACTGGCACATTACACAGGCACTGCAAGAGACAGCATTATACCATTTCTAATAAAATACTTTTATATAACACATTAGCATTATCATCAATTGGAAATCACTAATATTTCCTCTGATGTTTGCTGAAGTAGCATTAATTACGCTCACTTTCTTTTGGTATTCATGTACCATCAATGTAATTAATTTGGAGTTTACTGAAGTGTGAAATGTTCTGCCTGATAATAGATTTCCCAGAATCTGATACAGCGGTCAACCTTAAACATTCCACTTTTTCTCTGGCTAAACACAGAGGCTGAGTTCAATGCTACAGTATCCTCAATGGTAAACAGTCATCTGGAGGAATTTTTTAAAATTATTTTCCTGATAAAGTTAGCATAAATATTTGGGTATTTCAGATGAAACATGTAAGTCAAAACATGAAAATACTGTGGTTGAATTCTGACTGCAGGGTGAAATTGCTTCAACTTCGTTTTAATTGCTAAGAGTATATTTTACAAATCCTTGAAGGTCTCAGAACCAGACTTAATAATATAGAACATTTTGAAGCAAGGATGCTTAGGGCAAAAGAAATGAAATTTTGCAGAGTAGGAACAATAAGGAACAATTACTATATTAAATAACAACCCTACTTAGTCTGTTATTGACAGTAATGAGGAAATTCCAGAAACCTGTATACGACCGGTTTCACACCCCACTGAAGTCAAGAAAAATTTTCTTTTTTACCTCACTATGTTTAGGATCAAGTCTCATAATCCAGAGCTCTCCATGAACACCAACAGAGGGAGAATATCAAATATTTTAAGTCTTTAGATAGCGAACATTTTTTTCTCTATATTGCCTATTTATACACTCTAAGCTGTGCACTGCATAATTCCATGTCACTAATGCTGCCATGGTTTTTTTCCTCAAGGGGATTACATTTCCACACTAATGATATCATCAGAAAGTTTATCTATGCTCATCCAAGATGCTTTAATCATTTTCTGGATTAACAGCTGGAAAAGTCTGTCAAATGCAGTATCTATAAGCTAGAGAAATCTTAGTGCATGATGCACCTGACACTACGACTGTCACAGTTTTGTAAAGTTTAATCATGAAGGAACTACAACAGCCAGATACCACCAAACCTCTTCTGATGAATACCGACTTCTTAACGTGCACCAATAGATTTTAACCCTACCATCACAAGGATGAATGACCAGCAGTTTGCACTGTTACTGCACATCTTGCTTCCTCCCAAAAACGAAATCTTAAGAAAAGGTTCTCCAAACAGTATGCCTAAAATTTACAAAATCAAGATTTAAAAACTACCACCAGAAACCCAGAAAACAAAACCAGACAAAGCAGATTGCACATCCAGGTAATTTCCTTCCATGCTCTCCACACAAACATATTTATTCTGTGCTGTGTAATGGTACAGAGTATAGTAGGACCAGCTACAACAAGCCCAGGCTCCAGATACAGGAATAAAAGCAGCCTAAACAAGCTGACATATTCTGAAAATGCAAGTAAATTTTTATGACAGTATGTTTTCAAAATACTACAGTAAAGAGTATTTATGAGGTAACTATAAATTATAGGTCACTTAGAACCTACAGGAAAACTCCCACAGAGGCAGATCTCCTCTAAACCAAATGCACGTTCTGCACTCAGGGTATACATCCTTATGTCTTCATAATTTATAATTTTAATTCACCATAATATTATCTGTTTTAGAAACCTTCCTTGAGCAAAAGCTATGCACAGCTGGTGAATGAAATGTCATAAAACCCTTGCCCTCTGAAAAGAGCTGACAGAGTGAAATAGCTAATGATGCCCGAGGTGCCTGTGTGCCACCATTAACACTGAACTAGTCCATTCTATTTCAACAAATCATGCTTTTAAAAAAGAATTTTAAAATGTCAGCGAGGTAGTTGCTTGATACACCATAGAAAAAAAAAAGAAAGCATATCTCACTTCTCTACATTGTTTATATCACTATCATTTAAAACTACATATTAACAAACATCATTAGAATGTTGACAGTGGCATTTGTTATTGATGAAGACAGAAAATGTTATTAAGGAGAGATACTTTCAATAATTTTCAATTATCTTAACATTTTACTAAGATCATCAGCCACCTTCACTAAAAAGTGGCAAAGGAATTCAGTTTGTTTCTACAGATTTGAAGCAACTCTTTCTGCCATGATGTTCCCAGTTCGGGCTGATTTCAAAGGGCCAGAAATCTTTGTAAGTAGTTTATGCTTAGAGACAATTTGCTGGTGTTAAAACCTCCTGCTGGACTGCAGTTCAGCTTAGACCAACCCTAAGCAGGTTACAAGCCACCTATTTACATTTTTCTACCTGAAGATTTTACCAACAGGGAGCAATCCAGCTGCTGACCTCCTTCAAGTCTCATGTAACACATCAAAGGATGTGCTCTGAGAAACTACCACCCACGGTCTATGCACAGATATGCAGAATTTGTAACAAATAGCCAGGAAAATATTTAAGAATTCTTAGACATTTTGGATGGAATATTATTCCAATTGATTGTCTTGGTTCTATGGATTTCACGTTATAGATTCAGTTTCATATAATTGCTTTGGACAAAAAAACAACATATGATAATTGTACTTTTCTCTTCCCACAACATTTTTTTGATTTAACCTTTGTTTAATGACATAGTTCCTGTGGAGGCACACACACTTACACTGAATGCTGATTTGGATTTCATGCTGACTAAACAGCAGTCTGTTAGATACAGAAGAAAAGCCACATCACTGCATGAATGGAGTTGGTAAAAACTGCTTCCTTGAGGCTGGAGACGCGCAACACAACTCTGTGTTGTAATAAACACATCATGTTGTTACAGCAAGAGAGGATGTGTGACACATCTCTGCTCAGCCATGGCATAAGCAACTTTCAAAACTGAGAAATTTGCTGGCACTAGGACTGCAAGCACTGTGAGACCCAACAGTTCTCCGACAACAAGCAGAGCAAAATTAATCTCTTGTAAAATGGGCATAAAATGGCACTTATATGAGAACTAAGTGGTGGTAAAAGGTTAAGCACTTGGCACAGCAGATGTGACACTGCTACTTCAGAGTAAAAAAATCTTCCTTGGTCTTACGTGTCCAGATATATCAGAAAAGGACAAAGAGGCAAGACAGAGTTTAAATGGATGACCAGGTAAGATATAAAAAGCCTGAATGTTAAAAAACTTATTTGTTATTGAAATATACACAAATGATAAAATGCAATGCCACCAGCATTTTACAGTAGTCGTCATTAAAGTCAGCAAAATGCACTGTATTTAAACCAGTGTGTGCTTTTACATAAACATTTACTATTGCAACCAGCTTTCACTCCATCAGAAACACAGGGATCAAAGGCAGAGCAGCTACTCTGTGTGTAAGTAACACATAGTACATGCACAGAAATCAGCATTTGGAATACAAACCACTCTTAACCATTTGCCACAGCTGAGGCTGCACACCTGATTAGCCAAATATTGGAACCAGCGTTAGGTTCTGTAGCATCTATGTTCCTGCCAGTCTGGTTAATGCACTTTTGGCAGACTTAACACAGATTTTAATATACTCACTACTTTTTTAAAAGTATATTTATACTAACAACTGCAAAGTCAGTTATGGTTTTGTATGCTTTTTAAGGATTCTTGCTTCACACGCATTGAACAAGCCTTGTTGGAAAAACCTGTTGAATGGAGGAGATATATGGATTTAATATCCTACCCATATGAAAATTAAGTGGAAGTGCGCGCAGTAAATAGATCTGTCAGATATTGATCCAAGTTACAACAGACTGAAGCCTACTAAAAGTTTTTATGCAGAAAAATGAAGTTGTGCAATATTTTTTTCTACCCTGAAATATGTTAAACACCATCTTCTGGTTTCCTATTTCGTTTGATCCTTACAGAAACCTCCACCTTTTTAAGGACAGCACACTAATCTACTGAGGAAACACCTTTATTCCAAACTAATAAAGACAGGCAAAAGTTACTTTTACTTTTTTAACACAATTAATATAAAACACACATTTTTCTCTTCTTAAACTGCCTGCTGGGATGATGTTTGTTTCCTCATCAGTCGAGTATCCAATAAAGATCATATCCTGAATTCATACAATTCTATTGGAACTACTGAAGTTTTGTATAAAGTTTGAGCAGATCTGCTCATTCTATTAATTACTCTTCAGCTACTAAGGCACTTTATATTTATGAATAAGGGGGTTATAAAATGCAACTTAAGCAGAAAGATTCCAAGAAATAACTTTAAAGTTTGCTAATGTAAAAACAAATCATGATGTAAGCCCATTGTTCCACTGCTAAATGTCAATACAATTTGAGTTTTAAAGCTTCACCTCTTCAGTGTACCTACAATTTCAAAGCCATTTCTACCTTTTCTGTCTAAGTTACATAATCTTTCTCTCCTGCTTTTGCAGTTTCAGAATGGTCCAGCTTTTAATGCAAGCATTAACATTTCTTTTAATGCAAATATAAAGCTAAGCAACAGTGCAGAATTACTGTTTTCCAATAAAGGGCAACACTTTTTTCTTCCAATTGTTCTCAAATGTCACAGCATTTTGAAATTCATTGAAAAATACAGAGTAGGAAACCCAGTGAAGTTAAAATTGAAAATGTCTGAAAGTTTACAGTAAAACACTTATCTTTATTCATTTTCTTACCACAATCCAAAGTAAAAAAAATTTATAATTCAGCATAGCAGTAACATTTACCCAACCTGTCATAGTCTGATATTCCATATTAACAATAATGGCTTTTTTATAAAACTTTTCAAAGATGTTTGGAATGAAACAGGTTACTCTCCAAACTCAGCCATATCATGAGAAATCTCTGTCCATCAAGACCTTGTCCTTTACCACGATGTTCCTACTTTCCTCCTCTTGGTTAAAGGATAGGTGCCTTAAGAAGCCGTAGATCCCTGGAACTCAGACTTCACTGGGATCTGCAGTCCTGCTTGCTCTGACTTACAAGAGGAAAATAACAGTGTTCAGTAGAAATAGCCTGTAGCAGTTAACTGCTCTGCTTTTTATCCCCACAGTCACATGAAATCTTTACAAGTTTTAGTTTGAGAGAAGCAAATGTAATTCAGGATGTATATTGTGAATACTGATGTTAATGTCTTACACTATTCCCTGTATGATATTAGACTAAACCAATAAGCTACTAAAATTTATAAGATAATTGTCAATGTTCATTTTTAAGGCTCAAGACTTATCTGAGGAACTTCAAGGATTTGAGGCTGAAATACCTTGCTCTAAAACTACTGTAAAAACAACAACAAATTCCATTTGTCTTCTAATATGCACTTGCCACAAAATATTTTCTTGTATGTTGAATCAGAGTTATTTGAAGGGAAAGAAATTAATACTTCCATAAGACTGTGTACACAGCACTACTTGCAGACATGAGATGGAAGAGTCTATGTTTTCAGAAGACTACACAACTTCTTCATCCAAATGCCTAATTAGACATGTAATCATACTATTTAAGGCATTTTACTCATTAAAGTCATTAAACTACTAAACTAATAGTAAATAAATAGCACACTTAAAGGTAAACACTACTAGGAATAGTTAGCAAGTGTACCTGGTGCTATACTCTAGATGTAGAAGTCTTATTCATCTGTTCTACAGAAACTGCCTCAAAAACTGTGAAAGAGAAAACTAATAATTGCTCACCATGCCACGAAAGACATGGCTCTGCAATGCATTTAACTGTGCTCACATACGGATGTTTGCAGATCAGACAGGGGGGAGAGAGAATAAGACTAATTTGGTACTAAATTTAGCCTTCATCTGACATAGACAAATATACTTTATTCCAGCATCAATTGTATAGGACATGGCCAACCAAGAAGCCTGCAATCACTGCACTGCAAACTGAACCCTGAATGGCAACAAAGCTTTGTCTGCAAAGTATTTTTAATCCTTCCATACCAAGAGCATTATGTTAAATAAGCTGTTTCCTTACATTTACTATAAATCTCTCCAATTCCAGTTTTTATTACATGTGTTGCTGTGAAGCATGCATAAATGCAGATTAACTCAACTGGTTCAAGGAATGTCACATTTCTTCTAAAGACACACAGTTTTGTTGTCATCCTCTTATCTTCAGACTTTTCTCAACCACACTGCCAAGATACATTTTCTTGTTATTTCATTCACTAATCATTTACTCCTCTGACAGGTAAGAAATTCACCTGCAAGCCTCAGGACAATAAACCAGAGAAGCTAAACTCATGAATAGCTGATCCAGCTGAAACTTTGCTTCACATTGGTGAGACAGCTGGTGTGCTGTGACCACCCCTTATTACAGCAATCACAATTATTTCACTCATTCCTAGAGCGCCCGTGCTGCTGCAGTGTCCAGCTGTTCTCTCCCGTGCTGTATTTACACTGCAGACTTCTGGGGCTGCAACTGTCTTTTCATTGCCCACATGCAATTATACATAATTGAACTTTGGCATGTTCTGAAACAAAGAAGTAAAAATTACTCAGCAAAACACAGTGTGAAAAGTTTGATTTTTGTTCTCCTTCAGATTCACTGCCAGTATTGTTATTTATATTACAGAAGATATAAAAAGAGTAGACTTCTTAGTCCAGTGGATAAAATTTTGAAAAGAAAATACAGATGTCAATTGGGAAAAAGAAGTGGAGTCCACAGACAGCTCAGAGTTTGAATTTTAACTTTTAAAAAAAACTCTAGAAATGCAAGAATTAAGTACTTTACATTTTTAGGACACTTTATTATTACTAAATTAATAATCTCCTGGGTACAAATAGGAAAAAAAAAAAAAGTCTGTGTAGGGGAAAAGAGAGCAACCCCTATGTTTAGCTTGATCTTTTCTATAGAACTGCAATTGTTTGCTGCCAAAGCTGTTGATACTGTCAAAGGACAAGAAAACAGTCTATAATGTGCTTGTTTCCACTGAGACACTCTGTGTTAGTAATGCAGGAAGAGCTTCTCCTTTCACTCTCTTGGACTGTCAGAAGCATTTTACTTTGTTACCTTACCAAAGTTCACTCTGGAAGATGAAAACTGCAGAGCTCTTAGGTAGTGGCCACCGAGATCATTACCAACAGCATCGGCATTGCCACAAAGAGGGTGGAAACATTTGGGAGGGACCAGGGCAGCTGGAGAAGGGCAGACAGAGACCAGAGTCACCCAGCAGAAGCAGCACAGTTGCTTTAATGCCCACAAAACATCCCATCCATCTGGGTTTTTAGGCTCATCACCCTCTCAAGCCACGGGCCATCACCATCAGCCCCAAAGATCAAGTGCTCACAACCACAGCAGCCGTTCAGATCCATCCATCCCCAAGGATGTTTACAACTGGAAACACAAGAATCTCTTTGAGGCTTTGTCTTTAGAAACAAGAAAACAAAAATCCTCAGGGAAATAACAAATGAACAAGTTATGCTAAGAAAAACAATTTATCTGACAAACTCAAGCACTTGTAAGCTAAGAGAAACTCGATTTACAGTTTCAAAAGCAAAAGAATTTTAGTTTGCATATACAAACACTTTATGATGTAAACTTAACTTTCTTCATGAGATCAGTGACTTGCAGTGCACAGGATGGTCTCTCAATCTCACAAATCAAGGTTTCAAATGTGCAATTTTGCAATTGTGATGATTCTTTTTATGCAAAATTATTATATTTAATTGCTATTTTATTTCTATTCAGTTCTAATGTTTTACGTCAAGGAAACATTTCTATGGATGCAGCAACATTTTATAACTCCAGATGTAGATCTGAATCATTAACTGAACCTCAGAACACCAGACACTAATTCCAACAGCTGAAACTTAGTGTGAATAAAAGCAAAAGCTGCATCCTATGCATTCCTATAAACCTCTTAAGAAAATACACCCCTAAAAAGACTTGCCTTTGCATCTTTGGTTTGAAAAAGAAATGCTTAGTGTTTTGATTCTACTCACTGAGATCATCTCCCACAATTAATTGTGACTTTCACAAAAAGAGCCTTCTACAACCTGTGTGAAGGTAAACGGGTTGTATCTGCGGTTTCAAAAGGCAGCATGCACAACTAATCCAAGAATGCAAAAGTGGCCAAAAAACGTCTCTGTGCTCTTCTAATCCAACAATTAACGTGCAACCTGACAGAGATTTGTTTTCTGGGAGCTGTCTCCCAGTTCTGTCAAATAGATTTGTGCTGATAGGACTGCAGAAAAAGCAACTTGAAACTGTTGTACAGTACCACAGGAAATGTCAGCAAAGGTTCTTTGGCAAGTATTGGTGCTCTCGAGGTACTTTTGTAGAAAGGAGAGGTTTAGAGATTTCCATCCCACTGACAAAATGACAGAGCAAATCAGCTACAGTGATTTTATTATCTAAACTAAAGCAGAAATCTCTGTGTTAATGAGATACATTTGGGAACTCAGGGTCAAACCCTATGATGGTTAACACAGTGAAAAGATATGAAACATCACAAAGCACTTGAGGGGAGTTCCTCACAACATTAATTTTTAGCCTGGCAGAATAATACTCATTATAAGATCCCACAGATGAAAACTAATGTACTGTGAATTTTATACCACTTCATTATAATTCAAATGACTTTTTCTTCCTTCTTACATTTTCATTGTTTGATAAATTAAAATACCTCTGCTCCTTTTATAAAACATAGGAATAGTGGCGAATGTTCATCAAATAGCATATTAAATAAGCAATGTTCTTCAACTAGATATGGCCAAATATTATTGAACTATGTTCTGTCACAAAATGGTCACTTCATATCAAAATATGACTTAAACAGCAAGGCAAAGAAAAAAAATCAAAAGGCAAATGTTAAGGGGAAGTAAAATCAAAACTTTTGTATTAGTCATATGCTGTTTTAAAAACCTTACAGTGGTTTGGGTTGGAAAGGACCTTTAAGATAATCCTGTTCCAACCCCACTGCCATGGACAGGGACACCTTCCACTATCTCAGGTTGCTCCAAGCCCCATCCAACCTGGCCTGGAACACCTCCAGGGATGGGGCATCCACAGCTTCTCTGGCCAGCCTGTGCCAGGGCCTCAGCATCCTCACAGGAAAGAATTTTTTTCCCATTAAAAACTGATTTTTTTGAGGATTTGAACGTAAATGTTATTTCTTACCTATGAAATAAGCACATTAAGTACATTATGCCACACTCAAGATCTTTGTAAGCCCTTAGTAGATAATTAGCCCAATGCATTTTACACAAATTCACAGATCATTGTACTGGATCAAGCACTTTTGGACACTCAGTTTCTCAGCACCTCCCTTATTTTCATGATGAAAGTTTTGCTGCTGTTCACAAACTAAAGAGGTATTTTAAGTATTGGTGTCTTTTCTCTTAAGACCCTAATCCCAATGTAGGCTGCAGGCTATCACAGAAATATTTTTGTAATTACTATAATCATAAAATCAGGTTGACAAACTATTTTCCAATGCTAATTTGCACAACCTCAATATTTCAGTCTCATGACATTTTCTCTGAAGAATTTAAAATGTACTGAGTTTCTTGCAGTGCTACTGTAGCAAAAAAGTGTTTTATTATGAGCAAAACTACTACTTTTGTGTATCACAGCACAGAATGGCTATTTTCTTTAATCTCTCAACTTAAAATCCTTCATGTGTTATTACTGTCTACCACATTTACTGGAAGCTCTGGGATTTTCTGTACAAAAATAATATCTTTCATACCTCTTCAGTTGTACACAGTAAGTTTTTCCCCTGCTTTTTACAAAGTGGCTTGGTACTATAAATACGAAATAAATTTACAAACAAAATATAACATCTCACAACTGTGTGTCTGTTTCCTCAAAGATTTTAAGTAGGTCGAAGCCTTTTAAGAGACCACTAGGAACTCAATTTTCTTCCAGCCTTAGAGTCTCTCTGAGTGCTTATCTCTGAAAGGATCTGGCCTGGCTCTTGGTCTGTAGCACTAGATCCAGCATTTTAAAATAATTTTCAATGCTTTCTCAAATTTTTGGAGTTCAGCACTCCCATTGCACGTTCCAAACCTGCCTCCAAGTTGCAGGTTCTCTGACCAGCGCTCTCTCCCCGGCACTGCACCCCAGCATCGCCTGTGCTTCGAGGGCCAGCGGTCCCCGCTGTGCCAGCAGGGTGGGTCCCCTTCCACCGCTACTGACCCCCCAACAGCTGGGAGGCAGATCCTGCAGAAAGGACACGGCTCCTTTTAGGAAGGCCAGGGGCTGAAAGCAGCTCTGCTACCCTCACTGCGTAGGAGGTCGTGAGTGGAGACACAAGATGGTTTCAGCAAAGAACTGGTGGTCTCCAGCCTAACCAAAGCTAAAACTGAGAGGGACCACTCCTCTTTAGTGAAATTTATAAAGAGAGGATCAAACTGTCAGAATACAACAGAGACCCATCGTAACAATCCAGATTAAGAACATTTTGGAAGACTGACTCAAGAATGACAGTGTTACTGGGAGCTGGGGGTCAAACACTCTTTAAATTGAGTTGATGCCCCTGTTCTGGCTCACATATTTGGGGGAAGAAGGATGTCTGCCTCGAATTTCTGGATGAAAATAAGGGGCAGGACATGCAATACACAGGAAAGGCAGTCTGCAAAGACAGCTAAAGAGGGTCTGGGGCAGGAGTTATCTAGGAGGACTAAAGCATAGAGAAGATGGAAGAGAGCAGAGGACTAAGGCAATGCCAATGCCAGCCAAAACCCTCGGCAGGTGCCTGCCCTGCCTGCACTGCAAATGTCTTGACCATCTCTGCACCATCCCTGGCTCCTCCTTCCCACAGCTGGCTAGAAATGCACTGGCCCTAGAAACAGTGCATGATCTGTGCCCTGCCTTGACAGTCTCTGTTTGTGGGGGACAAAGAAACACGTGGAAAAAACATTTAAGCTCCAGTGCCCGGGTGCTGCAGCGTCCAGGGGCGAAGCTCTCCCAGGCTGCCCGCGCTCCCCGCTTTGGTGCCTGCCCTGCCGCCACTTCTGTGGGAAACCAGCGGCAAAGGGGCACTTCTGAAAGTGTCATCCTCTATAAACTCCTTTTTTCAGAACTTCATTTTCCTGCAAATTCTTGAAAATTCCTTTGTTTCAATGGAAACGCCTGTCAGTGACACAAAACCCTTTAAAATATGCTGACCGTGTCATGATCTTCATTTGCATATTAATAGTTCTCTCTCTCACTCAAGGGATTAATTGCCTTCCCAATAGAATCCTGCAATCCCATTTATTCAGGTTTATTATGGCTCTGGGATGGGGGTGGGGATGGACACTGCATCGACTGCAATTTTGCTGTTTCAGAATTTGGAATTTCTCAGCATTTACCTTTTCTGAAATGCTTTTCAGTAATCATGGGCAGTATGAAGTAGAGATAGACCTTTTAAACCAAGCTTATCCAATTGAACACTGGTTTATAATCTGCAATTATTCAATTTATGGTTTTTAAACAGGATGGCAAATTAAATCATTTGACTATAGAATTCTACAAAGTGGCTAAATAGCATATTAAAAAGTAATTGATATACAATAACATAACTGTAAAAACTAGAAACTTGAATGCAGTGATAATCTAGAACTCCTTGCTTTGCAAAAAGGGAATTCTATTGACACAATACAATGCCAGGTTATTCATTCATACAGGCTATTCTCAACTAACACATGTTTAATGAGGCTAAACATCTGTAGTCTCTTCTACAGTCAGTAAGAAAAATATTTTAAAGCACCCTCACAACACACTGCAACTGGATTTACCTAAATATGCAATAAAATTTATTTGTATCAGACATCTGGCAATCATGGAACTTGAAGCCATGTTTAACTGAAAAACAAAAATATCTAATGGACACAGCACTCATGTGACTAGAGCTCAACAGGAAAAATGACGAAGGGTACAGGGAATTTCTAATTTGTTGCACTGACCTGCAATACAAGAATGCACTTTACAGGTTCCAGATTCAAAAAAACCTCTCCTAGTGATTATCTGTTTAGGTTTTCCCCTAAAATGGATAAATAGGGTGAGGGCGACAGAGTAAAGCCCTATTTCAGAGTAGACACTAAAACATTTTCTATCTGAACTATTGTATTTACCTTGCAGATATTGCAAAATTCTTTGGAAAATATGTATTCATTTCTGTTTACAATCTTTTTTCCCAAAGTATATTCCCCACTCACTCTTCTGGTTCATCCTTTCTGTAAATAGATTTTATACAAGTTGAAACACTTTTCAAAAGGCACAGGAGGAATTTCTTGAACACTGTGCTTGGCACAGCTGGGAATATGCTGTCTTTAATGACATTCATCTCAGTGCTTTTTGAGCCCAAGGATATGCAGAAAATAATAGCAGAAAGTAGTTTTATAAAACACCACCACAGTAATTACCATATCTTTTTTTTTGCACTACTGCTGCTCCAAAGCCTCTGTCTCTGCTACTTAGTGCATTTCAGAGGAAGCAGATAGTTATAATAAATTCTCTGCTTTTGCTGTTCTGATGTTATCAGTGATCAACTTTGACAGACATAACAACAAAAACCTAAGATTTTAATCAGCTAATAAGGAAAGCCGAGTTGTGATGCACTTTGTGTTTTTCTCAGATAGAACAGGGTAAAAATATTTAAGGGGATAAGAGGAATAAGTATACAAAGAGAACATTATTCAAGATTCTAAACATAATTCCAGCGGGCTCCATGGAAAGCTCTACAGGACTTAGCATTTAGACCAAGGTTGTCCTATGTGGATGAAGGGCCAATGAGACCTTCACAGCATTTCAGGAAAAGAAGGCTTGCTTCTGCCATGTGGGAAAATCAGGTCAAGTTAGATATCTTAATTATAACCCTCTTTGTGAGGAAAAAAAAGGTGCAAAATGCTTTCTTTAAAAACCAGCTACTACCTAATCCTTGCTTTAAAAATCTATTTTCTACACCGAGCAAACTGTCTAAAAAGGAATGTGCTGAGATCAAGTTATATAACCAGGTGGTTAGGATCGTTTTACATGATATTGAGAGCGTATTTGTGCTAATTCATCTATATAACAATTGCAAGTTTATGTACTGTGCAAATCTGATCATCAGGACTGTTGATTCTGTGCCCTCTTTCTAAATTGGTCCAATTGCCTCTGATTTAACTGATGGGAGGAGTCTGGATGTGGTCCAGTCACCTGAGTTGAAAGGGGACTGTGCACTCACACCAGATTAAGTGGATTAAAAAGAAGGTAATGGTTAAAGAAAATATTTGGCTAACACTTCATTATGTGTGATACAACAGAGTGCTCTGAACAGGATCCAGTTTTGGTGTTTTAGCCCCAGAAATGAATTTTATATACTGATGAATCTCAAAATGTTCTTAAATAAACTCTCTAAGGAAATAAGATAAATATATTGAAAATAAGTTAACTGTAAACCACTACAAAAGACCACTTATTTACAACAGGTGTGATCCATACTACAAATATTGTGTAAGGATATTTCCCTTGGTAGGAATGTATATAAATTTATCAAGAGACTGCAAGCCAAATTCATACAACCCTTTTGGCTCTACCACAATTATTGCTTTAGTGAAGCTTCAGAAACACTTGAAGCTTCTGATCAAAAAAAGGACTGTAAATCCTATTAGAATGGATTAAGGAAAACATTGCACATTGCTAAAAATATCAAGCATAATTTCAGAAGATCTTCAAATGCTCCCAATGCATCACACTGATAATATTTTAGCGAAAATGTAAGTTTAAAAGAAAAAAGGCAGTTGCGTTTCTATTTGAACATATTTTACATGGACATCATGGTATTTTTTTATTCATCCTATTGTCCCTACAAGCCTCCTTGCAGGTAGTGTTTTATCACCAGCAGCTTCTTTCTGCAGGTTTCAACCTATTCCATACTGACATTTCAAAGAGTTGTCTGCTGTTCAAGGCCCAGCACTGCCCAGTGGCACAGGGACCCAGTTCTGTCTGGCATTCTGCTGCAGGTACAGCCAACTTCACACGGGGCCACGGATCAGCTGCGGAAAGCTGAGCTCACTGAGGAAAGCTGGGAAGCCTGAGATGGATCTTCCTAAAACGATTCAGGTTTTATATTTTTTTTTTGCATTTTTGTATTTACATAGAAATGAAAACATAAAATTAATAAACCCCAAAGGCAATTCTATCATAGGCTCATTTTGTTGAAATCAATTCAAGGCATGGTAGGAGAGATCTTGTCTCTTGTTATTTCATGTTCCTGTTCCTCTTGATAGGCTGTACATGTTTTCCACATATATTCTCACCTGTATTAAACTACAGGGCACTTGATGTGTCTTGCCAGAGTGAGCCCTGTTTCTATAGTACAAATACATTTTTCAGATATCTTAGATTTCTGGAGTTTAGGTTGATCCACAACTTGTTTAATACTATAATTGGTTCAGATTGCCAGAATACAGATGCTTTTATAGAGCTGACAGTGCTTGCCACTAGGTTTTTCAGGACCAAGCACAGAGCTTTGCAGTGACTGCAGCCTTTCAGTTACACCAGTCAGCTCTTAATCAGTTTAGTCACTTTAAACATTTCTGCTGGGGCCAATGAGACTGTTTATGTTCAGAAAATTGTGCATTTCCATGACCGTTTATGAGACAGAATTTAACACACTGCGGTCCCAATTTTCCTCTCATTGAAGAGAGAAAGCATTCCAAATACATCTAGGGAATTGTTTACACTGGAACTTTGACAAATTAAATTAATCGAGATCATAGAATATACAATACATGCAGTTATTTCACTGACATATACTTTATACTTAGATATAGCCAAAAAAAAAAAAACCAGCCCTTAAAAGCAGCCAAAGGCAGGCTTTGCCACCCTACAAAAATACACTGGGAGCAGCTGAATGTGAAAGTCATGAAACGGTGAGTTCATAGAGTCACAGCCAGGCTGCCCTCAGTTCTACCGCATTCTCAGGCTCTGCACGAGAACCACCCTTCTTGACGCTAGTTCCAAACTTGTGCTTGCATACCAGATAGCGAAAAACTCAGTATTTGCCAGAGCTAAACAGTGCCCACTCTCCAGCAGCACTTGCTTTAAAAAGTTTGAGGCATCAAGGACTCAGAGCAGTAAAAAATCCTGAACAATTTTTGCCCGCAACAGGCAGCAGAAGCTCCCATGGAAGCAGAACTCGAACTCCCCTCCTGCTTAAGCACCTCTTCTGCCTAACTCGGAAAGGCAGAAGCAGGTCATTTGTTTGCCAAGGAAGGGCCCCATACAACAAGGAAAAGGCTTTGCCACATGGGCTGCAGGGGAAGTAGGACGCTCAGTCCCTTCTTAGGCCGGGAAGAACGGAGCACGGGGAGCACAGAGCTGCCACTGCCTGTGCTCCCAAGGCCCTCTCAGCCCCCCGCACAGCCAGCGGGGACAGCGCGCCTGCGGGCAGCGCATCTGCGGGCAGCGCACCTGCGGGCACTGCACCTGCGGGCAGCGCAACGGTGCTCGGCCTTCTGCTGGCTCTGCAAGGCCGTCATCCGCCTGAGCCAGCCTCCTATAAGCAAGTGGAAATCACCGCGTTAGGAAAAAAATTACGTATCTAGCAAAACAATTTGGCTTTTTCAAAAAATTAGTTTTATGCTGCGCTATAGGTGAAAGACCCTTGGAAAAGTGTTTTTTGAGAGTACCCAGCTCCATTCATCTCCAAATAATTTCTGTGCTAACGCTGCTACAACAGGATGCTTCTAAAGCCAGGTTTTTTCCCTGGGATTTGGGGAACACCGAGAACTAAGTCTTAATTCCTGCAGTCAGCTCGTGGAACACCAGCTGGGTCGGGGCTGCGGGTGCGAGCTGCTGCTCAGCTCCAGGAGCACGTCACAGCCAGCTCCTCAATTGGGCTGAGACTCCTGGAGCTGCGAGCAAACAAACACAGCCCTGATTACGGCCACGGCAACAGGAAAGGGAAAAGCCTGTTATCGTCTGCAGACAGGCTCTTATCAACACTCCCATTAAAGCACAGTAAACGGCTACCAATGATAAAATTACCAGTAATGAATTTTAAATGCGTTATTGATGTACTGAGGGAGGCGTGGGAGGGGGCTGGTTGGTGTAAAGATGTTAACCCTTTGGGGTAAGTAGAAGTGCCAATACCAAGTAAATAGTATTCCACTACACTGTGATGATTTTTCCATTTAAAATACTTGTTATTTCATTGCTAGCCATTAACATCTCTGTTTCCAAACACACACCATGGTGGGTGCCTGCAACATCTTGTTAAATATAAGAAAGTTGAGAATCATCAGCATCTCATGAGTGATCCTTGGTATCTCACTACACACAGTTCCTGGGTTTTGGCCTTTTGGGGTTGTTGATTAGTTAGTTGGAGTTTGTTTTATTTGGGGGAGCATGTGATGGCTTTGTGTGGTTGGTTTTCTCAAGCTACAGATGAGCTATCCAACTTCTTGCTGACATTTCTGTTATTTTCAACCACAAAAATTTCATTTGTTCTATTTCAAACAAATGGCACGTGGAGTTACTTTTTGTCTTGGCAACTGGGCTTCTGCTAAAGCACAAGTTAATCATGCAAGATAAATCACCATTTGTCTGAACCTGTAAATATTGATGGCTGTTTTGTTTACAAACCTCACTGTAAGTACTCCTTGGTGGTGTTCTGAATCATTATGCCCTCTGGGTCCATTGCTTCACCATTTAGTTTTAAAATAATTTTCCAGATAATGTAACTTTTAAACATTTGAGTTTTCCCTCTAGATAAATCATTACTCTAATTGTTCATCAGGAACTGCAGGCTGTCAGTGGACTAGGAGAAAACAGAGAGGCCATATTTAATTCCACTTGATAGAACTCAAAGGGCAAAAAATTTTTATGAAAAATTACACTTAGCTTTTCTTCATAGGATCAAAATTTAAACAGAATGAATGGGGACATTTTCCAAACTAATTTTTATGACAAAATACAAATTCTAATAAGCAAATAGTGAAATGTAACTAACTCTCTTAAAAGACAGTATGGATTCCAAACAGATTTATGCTCAGAATATTTAATTTATAACAGGATTTTTTCCCAGCTTTTTCCTACAACTAACTGCAGAGTGAAAATCTAGAAAACATTTGCATTCATAGTTTTTATGAAATGAATGAAATTATACCAATGCAATTATAAAGACAGTGATTTTTACTGGGTCAGGATGCACAAAACTGTTGTTTGAGAAACCGAAGAAAGTATACAGCCCCAAACCCCTTTTTATTTTTTTCCAGTAAATTAGGCACATCTGGCATAAAATTCAGAGAAACTTGGGGCAAGAATATTCAACTGTATGTTTTATACTGTAGCAACATTTTAAAACGCCTCCTTCAAAGGTCATCATCAGAAATTTTTAAGCTGACACCTATTTCACTACTTGCACCCATACCAGCCTCACAATTACATCTGGCTTGAAAATAGAAATTAAGAAATTGCATGTAAAAGCTGGCACAGAATATTAGGCTTTGGTGCCTAAACAAGCAGCATTAGAGATGATAAATAGACCATTGCACCATGCGAAACTGAAATCCAGTGCTCTACCCATCACAGTGCTTTCAGTTTTTTGACTAACACTAATTACTGCCTCACTAGCACCAACTTTTAACCCTGGCTGGCTGAATTTGCTTTTCAGGATTGATATGAAATGTTTTCTATAGCCTTGCAGGTATTTTGTTCCCTATTGTATATTAGTTCAGGGTTTATAACTATGTTTTTTAATCACATCTGAAATTCAACTTCCTGCATTTATGAAAAGATCACAGAGAATGAAAAAAATTGAATAGGTCAAGTGATGAGAATAAGTGTGGACAAATCGTTATCTGGTCTTCTCCTATTCCTTTGGTAAATGGGTAGAGGAGAAACACAAATCATTGCTCAGCACGTATTCAACCAGCTCATCTTGACTCACACATCGAACAGCACTCTGAAGAAATGTGCACACAAGATTAGGCCAAACTATACTGGGGCTGTTTTCTTTAACTTGACAGTTTATAGGGGCAAAGACCAAACAGAATTTTGACCCATGTAGAAATTTATTTTAAAGTTGAATCAATTCAAATTAAAGCTGCTGTTTTCCATTTTTCCTCAAAGATTTAAGTGCTAAGATTTTGCACTTTACCCCTTTAATGGAACAAAATGCATATGTTAACATTACTTACAAAAGCTTTCCTGAAACAAATGTATAGCTTAGATCTGGCCCTGAATTGTCCACTCTCCTTCTACAGAAAAATAAGCTTTCCAGAAAAAAATAAAACAAACCACAGTTCTCATAATGCTTTATAAATGAGGAAAATGAAACAATTCAAAAAACACTTGTCAGTAAAAGGTAGCACAAAATAGTATTTCATTTTTCTTGCCGAATCCAAGAGAGAAGTATGGGGGAGAAAAATTTAATCCACAGCAAGAGAGAAGAAACAGTAGCAGCTTTCCAAAATATCCCAGCTGATAAGAAAGCTGATTCTTAATTTGATAAGAAATACGCTATGGCAGAAGTGCATTATCCCTAAAATTTCCTAACCAAACTTTCTCCACCTTCCACAAATTCACTGTTTTCTCTTCCAGACTCAGAAACATGGTGAGTGGGAACTGGGCACATATTACAGAACAATCTTGAATGTGTTTCCAGCAAGTCTCCATTCATGTCTCTCAGTTCAACAAGGTATTTCATAAGGCACATACAAAGCATGAAGAAAATCTTCCTGGAATTAATTCTCCCAAAAGCACACGACATGTCCACATCTGAGAACTGTTATATTTTACAGCAGATTCAAATGTGATGCCCAAAATCTATTAACTAGTGAGCTTTGCTATCCCCACTGAGTGAAAATACAATAGAGAAAATGTATCAAAATAAATATTAATCAATCCAAAGATGCTCCAGTTGGAATAAATAAGAGGGCATTGTCTCTGTGAAAAATGTAGAATGAGGCTTTAACACATAATTGCCAGCATACTTTGAAAACTGGTGCACAAGTACTCTTACAGCATGGGAAATATATTTTGCATGCTAAATAAAAACTGACAAAAGATGTATATGCCCACATTGTCAGCGTGCTCCTTGCTGCCAAAAGCCAGTCTGCCGTCAAATAGATTATGTTCATTTGGCCTTTGGGAATGGCAGCATCCTAGAATTCCAATTTCAAAATATAATTAGAAAAAGAAAAAAAGAACTCTACAAACATTAAAATGGCTGGAGGAGGAATTCCTTGTATAGAATACTTAATTCAGGTTCAGATTTTTTTTATTTGGTGTTTTACTGGAAATCAATGAAGCAGTTGGAGATTGGAACATACAAAATATTATGCCAGTAGTACACAGACCTGCTTTCCTCAGAAACTCCAATATTTCAATAGAAAAGAGGGCAATCATTGTGCGAGTCAGGGCACAAGCTAAAATACTCAACTTTAGCCACAAATCCCCTCAGCTGAGAGCAGCCACACATCATGGAACATATTTCCACTCACATATTATGGAAATACTAGAAAGTGAATTCTGATGGTTTAAAAAAAGTAATATTAGTTAAAAAAGGTTTTCCATACATCACTCTCTTCTTCAGTTTCTCCATCTAGGTGACAACAGGACTACAAGGAATGTTATCTGATAATGCACCAATTTTTTACCTCAGAAAGCAGAGATAAATGTTGAAATACATTTGGAAAAAAAAAAACCAGATAGCTTTAAGTGAATAACAGATTCACTTAACCAAACGTTTTATTTCCTGTATCTTGAATAATTAACAAAAAAAGTGTTTACCAACAATTATATAACAGCTTTTATAGTAACACAAGGAGGAGAAAAACATTTAGCACTGAGTCTCATAAATAATTCAAAAGGTCTAATTTACCATAATCATGTCTGGCATTTATCTTCAGTAAATAATGTATTAGGCATATACTGTGCACTTTCCTACAGTAGCTACTGGAGAGCATTAGGAACAAACCCATCTGTGTTTAGCATTCTGTAAATCAGGCCAGCTCTTGCATGCATAAAATGATTGCTGATGAAGCCATTTACCTATGCAATGGACAGAAATGACATCTTTTAATGTAAAATTAAATAAAAATTACAGAAACTGCAACACAGATGAGGGTTTTTTGTGTACCATAAATATTCATATCTTCCCAACTGAGAAAGCATACCTCTGAAACCATAGGAACCACTCTAGGAAAAGAAGTTGGGTCTTCCACATTCGCTGTGCCATTGACAGGTTAATTTGCATAGGAGCAAATTAACATCTCAAAAGCTTTCTCTTTGCTAACGTTTTCAGGAAATCACGCACCATTACAGTGAAACCACTGCAGCTACCTTGGCACAACAGAAGCCTGAGTTCTGGTGTTGTCCGGGCTCAGGGTGCTTTAGTTTGCTTGTTTGCCTAAAGCATCGCTGTCCCAGCTCCTTCCTTCCACACCGACACCCCCAATTCCCGAGAAACGGCAGCATACACACAGCATAGCCAGGTAATATGGTTTTCCTCGAAGCTTTCAATTATGTCCTATTTTTGCCTGTTAAATCTGAAATTACTTAAACTCTTCTGAAACTTGTGCATTTTCTAATTACAGAGAATTTGAATTTGTCACAAATACACGTCCCCAGAATTAAGGAGCACTCTAATGCGAATACATTCAAACTGATCAGCCACATCTGCACCTTACCTGTCAGTAAGAATACAGTATACGATCTGTGTATAAAACCAGGATTAATGTTTTTACAGCTGTTTTATAGCTCACTCCCTGTTTGTTTGGGATTTTTTTTAACTTTTTGCAACATGTTTAACACATTAAAAATCACATAACCAGAATCTTTCAGAACACTGGGCACTTTACTTCTTCATATGAGTTTTAGTGTTATACATGCCCAGGACTTTGTAACACAATTCTCACATTCTGGAACATATGCACTCAAATATAAAGTTTTATATTTATCATTGGACTGAAATCAAGATCATCCTTTCTCACAGAAATTGAGGGCAGTAGGCAACTAAATTAAGTGATTTAATGAAATTTCACACATCTTAACAAGTACTATCTTTGAGATCTCCAAGAAGCACACCGTGGAGCACACTCAGTACGATTTTCTGTCGTTTTCAAGCACATTTATGCTAATTTGTTTAGATTACCTTTATTCTCTGTCCAGATATAACAAACACCAATACACACCACAGCCACACATTTGTTCACTCACCTCCTAGTCTTATTTCATCATTTCACCATTTAAAAGAAAAGTTTTTAGTTGTAAAAAGAGTTAGAATGTTTCACTTTAATTATAGCTTATCTTCTTGTGTGATCCTTTTGTCAAGACTCGTGTCCCACAGAGTAGCACTTTACATATCTCCTGTAAAATGAACCAGCCTACAAGAACGGTTTCAGGAACTGTTGCTTCTTTCACATGACATCACTAGACCAACCATCTAAATTAGCTTAACAAAAAAAAGCCTGTGCAAATTGTCAGAATAATTTTTTCTTTTCTGTTTACCTGTATGTTGAGAGACCATAAGAAAGTGGAATACCTGTGCTTTCCAAATGTCTCTGTTTCTTCAAAGCTCAGGTGCAAATGGGTCACTTTAACGTGATGCAGACTGCAAAGAACAGGGCACCAGAATGTTGCTGAGCAAACCCCCCAAGGACAAACCAGCAACTCAGCAGAAGGCAAAGCCTCAGTGGCAGCTCAGCAGGACAGAGAAGACCTCCCTTGCACAACCTGTTGCAGTTACAAAAGGGATGCATGAACAAAGATGGCCTGCTAATTATCCCGGCATTCCCTGCCCCTATTTTTGCCGATGCTCAACACCGTAAATTTTCCTTTTGACATCAAGGTAATAAAATTTTGTAGGCCCAAAGCCAGAGTCTCCAGTGGGTTAAGACCCCGGGTCAAGGAGACCTGAATTCAACCTGGTTAAATATAAACATGGGAACATTGGCATGTAATAACCACCAGATATACATGTTAAAAAAAATCTTCTCACCAACAGGAAAACCACTGTTTGAATTAGAAAGAAATTCTAATTATACTTGCTTTCTGAAATCTTTAAGTCTCCATAGAGAAACCACAGAAGGATATCTTTAAAATAGAAATATGTATCTTCAGCAGTAGAATAAATAAAGCAAATTATATGAACCTTTTGCATCTTGTCTGTAATCATGCCTGCATCAAACACCATGTGAGGAGAGCTGCACCCTCATTATGAAAGAAGGGCCCTCGAGAACAGACAGCAGCATATAAATACAGGTGATCCAAAGGCTCTCAGAGTAAAGAGCATAAAGGTAATTTATAGGGATACTGTTGAAGGCAATACCGCTCAGCTGACACTCTGATTTAATCACACATAATGCCATAGCAGGGTTTTCATCAAAATATCTTTCAGTCATGAATCTCCACACAAAAATTCCAGTTAGATGTAAGCAGTTCCTTAACACTTCCTTATTTGATTTCCTTTTAATTGTCAATGCCAATTGAGAAGCTGTGTCTGAAGTTCAACTACTAAACATCCACAGTGCAGAAAATACTTCCTGTAATGTGTATATTTCATCTGAAACCACTACATAAGAACCGAATAAAACTGCAAACACCTAAGTTAGTACATGTGAAACAATACAAAATGCATTTTTCCATCATGGCATTTTATAAAGTCAAAGGCCTATATCCAGCTTCAGGCTCCTGATCAAGAAAGGAATCACTTTCCCAGTAGAAATGCCTACTGTCAGTTTGCCCAGTCCAGATAAAACGTAATTTCATATGACTTTACCCCTTACATGGAAACCACATGCACATATCCAGGTATAGCTGTTAGGACTAGAAAGGAAATACACAGAAGTATTATTACTATATTAAACATACTGTTTATTCATCACCTTAATATTACTTTCTGACTTCAGTTTAAGTTGTGTTGTTATATAACAGCTGGTCATAAATAAAGGTGGTCTTAGATTGGAGGGAGAAGTTAACACTTAAACATAAAATGAGTTCTGAAACAAGAAAATAGGTTAAAATGTCCTTTTAGCAATTATCGCAATGTTTCCATGCATCTGCAAAGGCTGCTGGAAATTAACCACATTAACAATTCAGTCAGTAAAATATTTTGTTCATATAACCAGAACTCATCACCAAACAGCTCTGCAGACTGGCATTGCAAAAAAGACTATACATTCTAAATGAGATTGTTTGAGTGCCCCTGTTATCATGAAATCCAATTTTCTCTCTGTCTTATTTAATAAAAAGTTTCAACAAATATTGTCAAGATTTATTATATGTGTGAAAGAGAAAAAAACCTAAACCCTGCCTCCTTAGCAAAGACCTAGCAGTAAATGAACTTACAGGACTGATGCAGCAGTTTTTAGTTGATATTTTGTGTTCAATGACAGCTTCAGACATACTGCCTGGTTGTTTCAGGAAAGACAACATTTAAATCAGACTGTATTAACAAATCTAATATGTGCAAAAAAACATGCTCAAAACTAGTGACTTCAACATAACAAGGGGAGCAACAAGGATTCAGTGACATGCTACTAGATTTCTGAAAAAGGATGAGATACCAAGGAACACAATTTATGAATTAAATGTTTGTGAGATACACACATAGATACTTTTCAGTTTAGAATATAACTCTTATTTTCTTTGTCATTTTGATGTATCTAAGTTTTCTGAAATGTTTGACAGTAAATTAGCTGTAATAAATGCTCTGTTATAACCCTGAACTCCTAGAATTTCCTTATTCATGATTGCAAATCTCAAGCTGTTTGATGCTTTTTTAAAGACTTCTTTTCTGGGGGAAAAGTTATTACATATAAATTGAGTTCTGATGAAAAAGTATCTATACCAACTGCATTATTTTAGAGTAAATTCTGAAAGTTGGTCAACGTCACGATTAAGAGCTAGTGAGGCAAGCAGATGGAATGTACTGGATCTCTCTCTGTTCAAGCCCATCTCTTGTTTTAAGGGGACTGTCTCACAATTTTTGATGGCTTAGGACCAGCAAAAAGGAAATATTTCCTTACTACTTAGTCAATAGCCTAGAAGTAAATGCAGTGGACAGGACACCAAGATCAGTCACATGAGCAAGGAATTCAAATGTGGCTTTTACCTTTCTCACTGTGTATTTTGAAGCTTCAATTCCTCTTCCTGCTTTCTCAAAAACAGTACACCTTGCCTTTCTAAAGATTGCTTGATATTTAGAGGTAAACTTAACTGTTTCTCATGCAATCATTAACACAATATTAATTTATTTGGACTCAATGTACAGAGCTTCCATTCAAGTTACTCTTTTCTTTTATGACAATTCTTCAGTTAGCCTACCATAAGATAACAAAACCAAACCTAAAAGGCCTTCAGGATTTAATTAATAATTTAGGTCATAATTCTTCTCTTCCTATGGTAACATTATTACCATACAGTGGTATGGTAATATCTATTTCACTTCAAAGTCTCCCGTTAAATAAACCACTATTTTATTTAGCTATTCATAAAATGGCACAGAAAAGGCAATATCCTAGTTTGCACTTTTTCCCCAAAAGCAAGAGTAAATGCAGTTGGGACTGGAACAGATGCTGTGGTCTAGTCTCATTCAGTGCAGCTGTAATTATATAATTTTAGCAATTAATTCTGATTGAATGTTCTGTGATGATTGTACAGAAAGTGGCCTCATGCAATTCATTTCCTCTTTGCAGGGAAACATTGAGATGGCAACATTTGCTCTCAGCAGCCTGAAAAAGGAACAAGAAATCCTGAAAACTCTTTAGGATTCAAGTGATAATTTGAAAAGTCCAAGCAAAGCAGCAGGCAGGATTTCCACTCAAATCCTGTTGAAAAAGAAAATGTCAGAGTACAGTTCTCTTATGCATCAGGGTAAAAACAAACTTTAGATTTCTGCCACATCTCAGAGAGTTATCTGTGAGAATGGAAGAGAAGAGTGAAGCAGATGAACTGAAGAGTTTAAATCTCACTATTTAAAGTCACTGATCATCCAAATAAGTATATCTACTTTGTGTTCAAAACATCTGAAATGAATGAGAATTATTCCAGAGAAGGGAATTAGCACAAAAAAATGGCTTTCGAAAGTTAATGCTGGAGCAAAAGACATAAGGATTAAAGAAATACTATTTTGGAGATTCAATCATTTCATTAAGAGCTTTCAAATACATATAGGATCAAACCCATTTTGTACAGTTTCTACTCCAGAGGGAAGTCTCTATTTTCCACAAAAATTAATGATTTCACAGTATCTTCTGAAAAATCTTCAATTTGACTGTGAATTATTTTTTGCAGACCCAAGTGGATTGTACACTGTTCATGTTCCACATCATTTCAACAATAGATGCTGCTTTGCAGTGGCGCTACACAGCAATAAACTACTTTGAGGTCCACTGCCTCTATGGGTTTGGGGTTTGCCTTTTTTCACTTGCATCAAATTTATTAAGCCGCTTTGATTTCAGACAAATTTTCAGGAATTACAGGAAGTAGAAATAAGACTCCAAGAAGTACCTGCCACAGAACTACTTACAGAAACTTATGTGAAAAACTGTAAACCAAGATGATGCCTGCCATCAAAGGAAACAGATTTTTAGATACTTCAGTCATAGATATTCATTGCATAGCTGTGCAAAGACTTCTCCTCCTATCAGTGGGAGCACACGCTTTACATATTACATGCCCTTCTTTATCACTTGCAATTGTATCCTTTTCATATTCTTATACAATGAGAAACTTTCCAACTCCAGAAACAAGACAATCATCTTAAGGTTAAATATGAGAAATCTCTCTGTGAAATAACATCCCAGCTCACAAGGCAGATAGTGAGAGGCAGCAACACTCAGGGTGATTCATGTGTTCCCAGAGCACGCGTGGCAAGAACATTCCTCATCTATCATACTTGCCTTTAGAAGAGTTTCTAAGTTAACCTAGCAACACTCACTACTAGTTGTCATCTCATCAAATGAATGTTTAAGATTATGAAGCTCACAAAATCATATATATGAATGTGAGCACATGTGCATTTCTTCCCCATAGAGGTTTGGGTTCACAGTTCCCAGTCTATGTTAACTTTGGTTGCAATGATTAATAGCACCACAATAATTGGTGTCCAGTGTCTATTCATCACAGAGATTCCATTTCTTCGTGGAGTTCCTCTTTATGTAATGAATGTAGGACTTTCACATTGTACCTGACAGCTTGATTAATGATGCTACAGTTAGTTTCTCACACAATAAGCACGGCATAAGTATTGTAGGTGTCAGTTCGGCCCAATTTCAAGTCGATTTACTGCTCTTCACCATTAATAAAGGGTAAAAGAGGTGAGAAAGATGCATGCATATTGTAAAGTGTTCTTTTAAAATTTATTTTAGCTATGCCCATTTCTGATATTTTAGCTATAAAGACGAAGCACAAAGAAGCTACTGATACCTAATCAGTTGAAGAGTTTATTTAGAGCAACAGACTACAAGCTATGCTGACTGCATAGCAAAGATTTACTATGGCAGGTTATGTTTCTAATTTTCTTTTTAGCTGTTTTACAACAAAAAAAATAATTGAAAGCAATAAATAAGAAGGAACTGAAGTGAAATGGCACAAGAGCAAACATTCAGCCACGGAACTCCTAACTCACGAAGTCTTTCATATGCTTCAGCATTCATAACTTAAAAGTGCAAGTTCATTGTAGATGGAGGCTCCTGCATCTGAAATTCAAATCTAACTCCATATCCAGTTTTATCGGTGAATCCGTCACTTAAGGGTGTCTTCAAACAGTTTTTCTGATGTAAATGGATTTGTCTGGGCTAAGTAAATTGTCACACTAACAAATTATTTTATCAAGGAATTTAAAAGTAATTGAACTAACAAATTTCGCCTACAATGGCACAGCAGATTACGTGAGGAACCAGCAGTAAGAAACAGTTTGGTGTGGTTGATATTGCTGTCAATTACCTGTTTTATTGTTTTCCTTTTATGTGTGCTGAAGATGTCACATCCAGTTCAAGAGACAAGCACTGTAAATAAATCGTTCCTTTAGCCTAGTGTGCAGAGATCAAATATTACTTCTAGAGTGGTACCAAAACTCACAGTATCGAGCTGAAGTCACGCACTGTATTCAACAAGGAAATAACACACAAAACGTACCTATAATGGAAAGCAAAACAGCCAGGTTATTTGTGAGAGCTCCAATGACACATCTGAAATTGTTTCTGTTCAGCACAGGAAGTTATGCCTAAATTTCATTGCCCTGAAGCCACCACGATTTATGCTGTCACCCTTAATTAGCATAAATGAACAAGGAATGCTTTATGTAGCCTACAATAATCATTATGGACATAAGAATAGTCACACTGGATGAACACAATATTCACTGCTACAGCGTCCAGCAGCAGATGCTTAAATGCTATAAAGAGGAAAGAAGTAGGTGTTAATATGCTCCACATATATTCTCCCAGGCATTAAAAATCTGTGATGTAAGAACTTCAAGATAAAAGTAGCATCTGCATCCATTTAATTTTTAATGCTCTTTGGTAAACCTTTCCTCTGTGCACTTGCTTAATCACTTTCTGAACTTATTTATATTTCGGCATTCATAATATCCCACGACAATGAATTGCATAGATTAACTATGTCTAATGAAAACAGCATCTCCTTTATATCAAAACTTTTAACTGAATTTCATGTGATGCTTTTCAACTCCTTTGTTAAAAGAAACTGTGAATAATTTCTTGATCATTTCTTTCCTGTCATCAGTGATTTTACACATCTTTCAAACTATCCTTTCTCTGCTTTTCATTTCTTTTGTATGCTGGTCTTAATTTCACCCTGTAAAGGTGTCTTGTACATTTCAGTATGTTAAAGATTTGCCTCTACCTTTTCTCATCCTACTGAAATCTTTTTGGGATGGAAAATCAGCCCTGTATATTTTATTCAAGATTTGAGTCCAACATGCATTAATAGACTAGCATAATAATTGGTTTCATACTGTTCCATTCCCAGCAATTCTTACTGTCCTCTTTTTCAATTCATACTTCCACTCTGCACAAAGCACGATTATACAAGACCCGGCTGCACCACCAAACTCACTGTTTTGCTGTAAAACAGATATGCTTTTCATAAGAATGCAGAAATCAAGACTGACCGTGTCATTTGTTGAACTGAGCAGTGTTTGTATTACAAAGCCTGCAAGATCCAACTCCGTGTTAGAAAGCAAACACTGAGATTTAGCCAAACACAACTGCAATGGAGCACTCCACTACCCTGGTTTTTCAGCAAACTCCTGGACTTTAAGTCTAAGAAACTAAGCTATATGAATTAGGTCATACTGAATGTATTAGGATATAATGGTGGATTGCAAAATTCCTATATTATTCTCCTTTCCAATTGTGAGGCATATAACCAACTGCACATTTAAAATTGCTACTGGTCACATGAATATTATCCATTTAACCATATTCCTTGAAGGAGTTATTACTTTCAAGAGTAATCTTAAGCTCACAAAAGAAAACCATTCGCCTTTTAAATCTTTCAAATGTAAGCATCCACTAAAATGTACCAACCTAAGAAAGAGTACTATTTCAAATCAATTTTTAAATATAAAATATGACAGATTTCAAAAATTAGAAGTGCAAAGTAATAGGAAGAGATATTTTTAAGCTCGTTTCAAGTTCTTTCATCTTTTCATTCACTTCCTCATGCAGCTGATGGAACTCACTCCACAATACCACTCAGTTGCTAGGCCTTATTTCCATTTCTATAGAGGCATATCTTGAATCCAGAAAAAATAGCAAAGGATTTAAAATATTACATAAAGTAAGCCTGATTCTTTTCTGTACATGGTCAACATCTGAATGGATCTCACTTCTAGAGCAGACAATAAAGAAGAAATAAGAACAACTGATAATATGAAGCTGGGACCAGAACAGGACAAAAGCACTATGATTATGACTGAATACAGAATGTCTGATTTGTGCAAGCATTGCTGTATTTCCATGGTACCACTCAAATTCAATGGCTGATATAGCTAAAGATGTAAGTCTGGGAACAGGCAGCAGCTCTGGGTAACTGCTGCTTTAAGCTCCACTGGTGTGCCAGCACCATGGACACTTCCCTGCTCTTTGCCAGAGATTACATGCTAAAATTTAAGAAAAAAAATTAAAACATTACTTCAAGTGACTAGGGAAAAGGAAAATCAACACATTTGCTTTTTTAAATGAAAATAGTTTGGTTTAAGAAGGACAAAAACAAAGTAACAAGTGATTGTCCTCAGAACTATTTAAATTGTGCAAGGCTTCTCAAAGTCGCAACCTGATGGTCTGGTAAGAGTCCTCAGATGTTTCAGCTGCAACATGCTCTGCACACATACCATTAAATGCTTAAAATGCTTTTGCCCTAGCAAAGATTTTCTCATTTTAATCAAACATTGTAAGCTTTATCAGTTTCTGATACACAACACAAAGAATAAAAGTAGGATAAAGTGGAGTAACTACATTTTGGAGAATAATACTTTGGGGACAAGTTCCCAATTGATGCAAGATAAGTTTTAGGAAGTCCTACTAAAGAAGTGGCTTCGAAGCTCTTTCCATTTTGAAGAGAAACCACGGAAATATCACTTTGAAAACTTATCCCTGGCAGAGTTATTTCTATCATACAAATGTTGCTTTCATTGAAGTTTGCCCAACACTGTCTGTAATTATTACAAAGTTTTCTGCAGATGTGCAAACTATTCAAGTTGCTATAGTAACATGGCTCAACCACTGTATCACACGCCTTTCCTAAAAATATATAAATATTTTCAGAAAGAATAGATTCCACTGGCAAGTGTAGAACAGCAACAAACAGGATAACTCAAATGAACAGTCTATGTTCTGCCCTGCAATTTCAAGTTACATTTCCTGTATTCTGCAGCCATCCATTTTCAATGCCAGCAGCACAGTCATGTTTCCTTGGGTTCACCAATGACTATTAAGGGAAAACCTCTTTTCCTCCTGCAGTGCCTATCCTGGAAGGGCTCTGACTTCATGGCAAGTAGGAACCCTGAAGGGTAAAATTCTTCCAGGCAGTAGTAATTTCCTTTTTACAACAGAAGTCACTTTATAGCACACCCGTAACTCTCACCAGAATGGGGAGGTTGGGGGTGATTTTTAGAAATCCCAAGCCTCTGCTTCAAAATCAGTTTTCTTCCCATAATATGCTACATTAAATGTTCTCTAAATTTAGTCCTACCATTCCTTGAAAAAACTTAAACCAGTAACTTGATCTGTCATGTACACAATACTAGGCCTAGAGCACTCCAAAAGATTCTTTCCAAAGAGGGCAAAACAGTAATAACTGCCAGGTCATCTTGGGGAGCTTCTCAGCCCCCCAACACCATCAGGCTATTCTGTGGGGATAGAATGTATTCAGAAACAACAAGAAAAATTGCTTTACAGAAATGGAGTGGTATCCATTAGAGACAACTTTTCAGGAGAATGACATTTTGTGAAAAGTTGGTGTTTAGTTATTAGTGATAACAGACCTTTCTGTATACTTAAAAATATGAAATAGTGTGTCAACTCTCTGTGGTGAAAGGAAACTTTATGGCCTGGTACAAAAGACAGCATACAAATATGGCTAAGCCTTGCTCTGCAAATACAACTGATTTGAAAAGCCTCTCCCCAATTTTGAGCCATGTGAAATGAGCTGAAACCCTGTGCTGCTTTCCCAGAACTGATCCTACTAGGCTGCTTTTAAGTTTAATCCCTTTTGAAGACTACGGCAGAGAACAGGAGAAAGGCTCTGCTTTATGCTTTTCAAACACCTTCCCTCAATTTTGAGAAAGTACTTTATAAACATTTATGTGCCCATATCCACAAAACAGATAAGGAAAAAATTTAATAACCCTAAATAAATAACTTTTACAAAATCCTTCCAGCTGAAACTGGTGTCCACTAACTGCAATCACTGCCATAATTCCAGCCAAGAGATTCTCTATTTTTCCATCTCAAGACAGAGTAATAATGACAAGAAGTAGCCAAGAAAGTGCATTCTCATGAGGGGAGAGAAATATTGGATAGGGGTGTGAGATGTAGCACCATACGTGAAACTCTTCTATCAAATATCCTACTCCTCCAAAACAGAAACAAAACAAAACCCTCCTGCTCTTCAATTACTTTTTTTCTCACATATTGAAAGACTGAAAGCTCAGAGTTACTATTCCATTATGCAGTTATTCCAGTACAGTTATAGACCCTGTAACTGAAAGACTCACATAATCATGAGTTTTAGAACTCATGAATTTAAATTATGTCAAAGACATTACACAGTTTGACAGAAATTAAACTGCAAATAGAGAAAACATAAGACCTGTTAAATCCAAAATTTTAATTTAAAACCAAAATAATCATAACTCCAAATTTAACCTTTGTTTTAAAAAAGCAATCTCCAGATTTAAATAAAAACCCCAGAATATGTTAGTTTTAAAAGATATATATAAAATAATTACAATTATACATAGTAAAACACTGCTTTTAATGCAAAGCCCATCTCGTTTGAAGAGTTCCCCTATTCAATTATCAGCCATATTAAGAAATCAATTATCCTATCAGAATGCCCCATCATGCTTTGAATCAACAGGCATAGCAGCTGCACATAACCCTAATTCATTCTAAGACAATTTTGAATGTTCATAATGACAATGCTAAATTCTTCCTGTGCCCACAACTAAGCAACACACATAAGAGTCAATAATCCTTCTCCTAACAGCCCGATGAATTCAGTAAACATTTAATTTCCACAATCCAACCTACAATACTATGATAAACAAAGAGAATGTTGAGTGTGTGGGGGGAGGTCCACTTGCTAACTAAACCAGAGTACCTGGGTGTGTGTGAGGATGAGGGGAAAAAAAGTGGGGAAGATAGTCCTTCAAGCTCCCAAATTGTATGATATTACCATTTACTTTGTTTACTTCATAGCAGGTAATCTAAACCAATACTTTAGCTGGCATGGTCTCCTTTCTGTTGTTAATGACAATTACTGAATCCAGGCACTGCATTTTTCAAGAAATAATGCTTGGCATCAAGATACTTTTCATTTTTTTATTCACTGGTTTTCAAGGTTAACAGCTAATAACCCGGAATAAGTTAAATAACACACTTTAGATTAATGGTATTGAGTGCAAAGTATAACAGTTTAGTGCTGCAGTCCCTCACAGGATATATGGGTAAACGAACATGATAAAAGAACCCTGCCAATGGTCCTTGGGACACACAGACACACATGGTAAAAGAAGCAGCTCTTTTCCAACCTTGGGCTTTCCCTTTGGAATAAAAGACAGTCAGTACAGACTATACTCATGCACAGAACTTGCATTCACCTCTACACTTCAGATCATTTATGCAGTAGTTAACAGAGAGGGCAATCCTGTACTACTACCCTCAACAGCACAGCAGGGACCTACTGCACCATTTTTTATTTTTTTTTATGACTAGCTGAGCATGCTGTTTCAGTAATTCAAACCAAATAACATTTTGCGCAAGCAAATTCCAAGTTTGACAGAAAGTTCAAAAGCCTGATGCAAAGAAGTCACGTGATACTCACTTCTTGAAGTCCATAAACGCTTCAAAAATGCTGCTACGCCAAAATAGCGTGACAAAATCCCATATTCAGCCACCCATGAGCTTGCCTTCTCTATTAAGTTCATCTTATCTATTGAATGCATTAAGCCAGAACCACGTCAAAGCAGACATTTCAAGAACTCTGCATCACAAATTTCTCCAATTCTCTCTGAAGAGTGAGAAGCTGCACAAGCCTAAAGAAGCCGCACGATTAACATTCTACTTAGGATGATCTTGCTCCATTTTGCAACTGTGATGTATCTGAGTTATCTATATCAAGCAACTCATTCACTAGCATATACATTACTAGCAGATACTTGTTTTCTTTCTCATTTCATTACTATTTTTTAGAGAGATTGCTGGTAGCAGCTCACTCTGATCCTGCTGAGAACACCCACATGCTCGCTGCTCTACACAGTTGCTTCTGTAAAAGACGCAGACTTGCCTAAAATTCAGCTCAGGAAATAAATGTTAACAAGTTGTCATTCTTAATTCTTGCCTTCAAGGGGATCTTAGAAACATGGACTTGACAGCTCTCTAGTTATGCTACACTGAGATCCCTTTATGTAATATCACTTATTACTATTAGAACCTTTAACCAAAAAGGACAAAATAAGCATCATTTCTCTTTCCTGGGATATTGAAAGCTAATCTCCTTATGCTCATACTTCTTCCAAATATGCAGAAATAGCTCTGTAAAAAGAGGCCAATAAGAAGATTTGTGTATGTATTTTTATCATTGCATAATAAGTATCACTCTACAAAGGCATTTTTAGTGAAGGAGCTGGTATAGAATAACTAGAGTTTTAAAAGTCGCTCTCTGGCTGATTCCACACTTCATGTAGAAATATCTGGAGAATGACCAAAAACTCTTCACTCTATTTCTGCTCATGATGCCACCACAGGAACAAGCTGAGCTCCCCAACTGAGCTGGGTGAACTGCAACACTGTGATTTGCTAATGGCTGCGAGCTACAAGTAAAACTAACGAACATAATGAAACTACACATATTCCCTGCTATTCACTGCATAAGTAATGGAAGCAATTACTTTCAGTTTCTGGTCACTGCTAGCACACATACAGGTCCTTGAAGATTGCGGACTCATTCTTATGCTGCATCAGCCTCACAGAGGAACGTGGGCACATTATCATTTGAAGAGGCCTAACAATGGTCGGGGGATATATTCAACTGCTACTTGTACATCTAATAGGCACATTGTACAGCATCAATAGATGAAATTGTTCACATGCTTTTCTGTGAATACAAATATACCACTACCAAGAATGTCAAACAAATTAGAGCTGAAATAACACTCGATACACAGAAAAATGAATAGGAAGGACACGAACCACTCACAGAATAAAATGGACAAAGTAATAGAATTTGTAAATGTAAATCTGCATAGTGAGCATTATACTTAAAGCCTCTAAAATTACTGGCAGCTGGGAGCACTACAGCATAAGTTTGCTTAGCTCCCCAGCAGTAGCAGAAAAGCACTACACTGCTGTTCATGAACTCCTCTGTAAGCTCAGAACCAGCACCAATGGCATCTGGAGGGATAATGCAGAGCCCTCTTCAGCTGAAGGGTGTCTTGGTTTGATGCAGGATTGGAGTACAATTCTTTGAAGCTTTCAAAAGGGCCCAGCAATTCCTGAAAGGAAAGTGACTAATAAACACCAAAGAAGTGATCAAAGACATTGTTGGCTTTGTGGTTGACATAGCATTATGTGAGAGCATATGACAACTCTAAGTGGTTTACGCAGAATTATCTGCAGTGGCAAATTAAGATCCAACATGAAAGAAGTCTGCAGGGAAAGAGAGATTACATAGTCAGAATCACACCAAGTGATACATCAGCACACGTCCCACCCAAACCTCATCCCCCCTTCTCTTGTATTCCCCCTTTCTAGTGACCATGCCCTAGAATAACAATTCTTGTTCCTACAGAAAAAAATGAAATAAGTAGATCTCCATTCTACTGCCTCTCACCATTCTGCATTTACTACTAATAGCTATAAGTTGTATAGATATGATGGCTAATGCTGGGCTTATTTCAGACTGAAATTTCTTGCTTCTTATCTAAACCCAGACTGCTTTCTGTACCCAAGCCATAAACCTCCAAGTCTTAGCACTTGGTCATGAAGATACACACTAGGATCTTTGTATTGAATTAATCTGTGGAAAGTGGGTGAAGAATTCAGTCTGCCATGCAGACAGTTTTCAGTAAGAAAAGATTTTTCTTCATATCTCTCAATGTTGGAACAGGTCTTGAAAGTCTGAATCTTCAGTTATAAAACTCCTAAATATAACAGTGGAGCAGGACACAAAACTATCAGAGAATGTAATTCAGGGGAAACTAAGGCTGTAAAATTTGGAGAATTTAGATTTGAGTAACAGAAGTAAAATGTAAAAGCATTAGGTCACAAGTAGAAAAAGTTGGGTTTCCTCCTTTTGTATTCTACTTTTTTAAGCAAACAGTTTTTAGGATAAAGGCAAAGGGCGGCAACAACAATCAATCCATAATTTTGTACAAATCAGAACACATGCACAAGAACACTTAATCTGAAAAACAGGTGCTTTTCCAGATGAGATTTTTGAGACACAATCACTGCACTTGACAGGGATATGTCTAGTAGTAGTAGCTGTCTTGCAAAACCAGTCGTTTTGTGAGAGATCTTCCCCAGGACCTGGGTAAACCGATGATCAAATAATTCATTTTAAAAATGGGTTTGGCCTACCACGTTCTAATAGCTAAGGTGCATCAGGATTTAGGGATCCAGGCATTTGGTTCAGCCTCAAGTATATGTTTTATGAAATACTCTGACAACCCAAAAGTTGTTAGTCCAGTAACAAAAAGGAAGAAATTTCCAAGTCATGTGCAAGCATGCTAAAAATGAACCCTTGGATTCTAATCTGGAAAATAAAAGGCCAATGTGTTAAAGTCAATACTATTCAAAAGCCTGATCTGAATGGAAACTTTACCTTTCAAATGAGAAGCTTATCCACTTCATCCCTTCATAGTTTGCTCTCCAGATTATAAGACGATGCACTAGCATTGCAAACTTGGTAATCAGTCTTTAGGATGAAAAATTATAGCTGATGTCTCCCTTTGAAGGACAACAAATCTAACCCTGTAGAAATCTTTAAAATACATCAAAAAGGACTCCCTGCTATACCTTCTTAGGGTCTTACTCATGCTGCCATCCTGTGACAAAAAACAGTAAACGCAAGAAAAAAGTTCCACAGACAAATCCCAGACCATTATCAAAACACTTCTGAAATTCCTTCCCATTTTTAAGCTTAGAAGAAAGTCTTGCATTAAACATAAAACTTCAAAATACAATGCCTTAAAGGTCTGTGTAATTTACCATTTTCACAGTGAAAAACTGACACTTCTCCTAATCTCTATTACAGAAATTGTCACAAAAAGGAAGAAAAACTACTAAATAGGTCAAGCTAATAAAAGCTTATTATGGATCCCATATGATTTTTCTTTTTTGTCTGCTATAACTGTAACAGGTAACATTTCCTTGAAACACCTTGCCTTGTGGCAGAGTGTCAGGAGATTAAAATTCTTCTCCTGACTTGATGAAATAAAGTACCCATAACACCTGAAATGAGACAGAACTGGAGAATCCCCACTTTGGGCTGAGCACTCCTGAAGACAGAAGCACATGAAGAGTCAAAGCTTAACTGAATATTCTCAAGGTGTTTTAATCATTTCTAGTGGTAATAAATCCCAGAAAGATGAGCGAGTTTAATGAGATTTGTTGGTTTTCTCTGTGTTGACCAAGTATATTGCATGAAACAGGACAACAGGTTTTTTTAAAAAGCATATCTCATAGATGTAAGATGTTTAGGCAACTGCAGGAATGCCAAAGGATTCATTTTTAAAAGTTAAGAACAAGATAGATCAGCTAAAAGTTTTGGCACTGGTTAAGGAGAATCTTATGAAGGGTGGAATAATTTACCTGAAAATTTGCATCCTCTTAGGAGGAGGGCGGCAAATTATCCTGAGCAACCCAAACAGATTAATAAAATGGTAGAAAATGAAATATTGATCAGTCTGTACAAAGCGATATTTTGCCTGTTCGCAATTGTTCTAATTTGCTTGTTAATAACTATCTATTGCTTATTATTCCACCTAGATGAGAAAGGCTCAGTGGAAAAACACAGAAGAGAGTGCAACCTGAATACAAGAACTTTTCAGGCAGCTCACCCACAGAGAAGCAGGGCTGAAGTGGGTGGGGGGAGGAGGGGTTTGTCATTAATTGGATTCCAGGTAAGAAGGGTTAAACTTAATGAAGTCCAGGTAAGGATGTGCTCATAGACCAAGTGTGGTCTGGATTGAGATCTATGCCCCAATGATTCCTTGCTGAGTCTATTAGCCAGTACACCTGAGATTCCCGGTGTGACTTAATACCCTCTGGCTCTTATGCAGTTTATCTTTCAGTATCAGCCAACTGACTAAAAGCCAACTGTTTACAAGAGAAGCATATTTTCCTTTGTTGAGAGGGGAAAGAAGTACTGAACTATGCCTAGACAAAGGGATAAATACCTACTGTTGTCTTACTGTGCTTCCATTCCCAGCTCCAGAACAGAAGAGCTGAGGAAATGAGCACCCAAGCAACACTGATCTTCAGAAACACATCTCACACACAACAGTCAGCACACATCAAAAAATATGGGATACATCATTAAAAAAAAATCCCCCTTTGATTAAAACTTTAATCTTAATTTTATTAAAGTTTTAATCAAGAATTACTTCCCTTTGAGCAGTTGCTTTCTATTCTGTTTCAAAAGCATTTGTAGCAAAGACTCAGAAGGCAGCTCAGCAGATTCGGGGCAAGACATGGTCACCCATGACACACCTGCCTCTACACCTGGCTCCCAGGCCAACCTACAAACTCCATTTCCAGCTCTTTTCTTGGCCACTACTTTTCCTCTGAGGTCAGCTGCACACCCAACCTTAGCAATAAGATGGCTCCACAAGCCAAGTCTTCTCAACAATTTTCTTGTTTACTTTGAATTTGTTTAACCGCACCAAACAAAGTGAGAGCTTTTTATACCTATACCCCTCCCACACACAAAATATACTAGTGATTGTTTTTAAGGTTTATATATCTTTAGTGCTCTTTACTCCTGGAAGCCTGACATCGCAGCAGCTCTGGGCTACACAGACAAAAATAAACGTCAAGGAAAAGAAACACATCAAAAATAACTAGGTAAAGCTAAGATCTCAGTCACAGCATGCTCTGGGCAGATCAGATGTCCTCAGGGGGGTTGCTTATTTTTTCAAATTTCATTTTTTTAATTTTTCATTTACAAGTATGAACCAACTTTATGGTAAGGAAGTTGCAAAGGACACTTTTACATGCCAAGGATTTTTTTCTTTGGAAGGTCAAGAGAGAATCCAGATGATATCTTACCAGAAAAATACAATTAAATCCTGCTCTTAGAACATCAGACAAGAGATTGCTTGTTTAGAACAATGAACAGTGGTATCCAACTTCACCTACTGTCTTCCTCCTTTACGTCTCTATTTCATAATAGACAACTGTTAATATTTATGTAGCACAACAAAGTAAATCTCTGCTCACAATTTCTCCACATTTCAGAAAACCAGATTAAGGGAGGGTGTTTTCATGCCTGGACAAACACCACCTGCAATACAACATCTTGCTGCAGTGCTTGAGTATTTTTATCTCTGCACAGGTAGAACAATCCTTGAATATATAATGAGTATATGGCAGGGGGGGAATGTGTACAGGTGTTTTTCTCTTATCAGACTTTTTGTTGTTCTCCTGGATAACCATGTCATAAAAAAATCAAAAAGTTTGCCCTGCAGACCTTATCCAGACATGGAATCATATCACAACTCTACTGTATGATTTTTAAGGACTATTTAGACAGAGTACACAAAGAATAGCCAACACAGGAGGTAACTCATTAGTGATAAATTTTACCATCTCAGACAATAAGGTGTATTCAAATGGCTCTATATCTTTTTTCACCTAACCTCATAATGCTTCATACAGCTACATAATGCAGTCGAATGTAATACAAAGTTTTCCGAGATTTCAGGTAGTTTTGTTTTTTAAGGATGGCATATGGTTATGTATATACATATTTTTATATATAAAAATAGATACATATATGTATATATTTATATATATTAAAAAGATATCTTGTAAAATCTATCAACAGCAATGAGAGAAAAGTTAAGATGGAACAGGTAAATAGTCCTAAAAATGGAATTTTAAACATCTAATAAAAAAAGACGCATAAAACTACAAAAATGTTATTGTTACCCTTTCTAGTACAGTAGTTAGCCTGCAGTTGTAAAATCCTATAAACAGCGTCTCTCTTTAAATGAAAGTGGTTGCCATTAAAAAACAGCCAACTAGATCAGTGTCTTTCTGCAACTATAGCAAATCGTGACCTTGAGGTGTTTCATGCACAATGAACAAGCAGAGAATAATTTACACTTTCCAAATGAAATCACATTCTACAGCCAAGGAGAAGTTCTAGACTAAATGCAGTCAAAACCAAGGGGCATTTAAGAGCCTGAAGGGCACTGGCAGAGACAAAGAGGTCCATGTTAACAAGTGATAGGGCAAAAGGAAACAGCCTCAAGTTGCACCAGGGGAGTTTTAGACTGGGTATTAGGAAAAATTTCATCACTAAAAGGGTGGTTAAGCACTGGCAGCGGCTGCCTGGGGAAGTGATGGAATCGCCACCCCACAGGGATTTGAAAACCGTGTGGATGTGGCACTTGGGGACATGGGTTAGAAGTGGACTGGGCAGTGCTGGATTAACATTTGGACTCCATGATTTTCAAGGTCTTTTCTGACCTAAAAGATTCTATGATTTTATGTACATCAAGGTTAGCTTTTATATTTCTTCAGAGATATATATTTGGGTATTTCCAAGCTCTGGAAGGTACTAACAGCTTTACCATATGTGTATGTATATTAAAAATTTTAAGTTAATACACAGAAGTAAATCTGAAAACAGGATTAAACAAACTGTATTATGCAAAAGCCAATTATCAAATAATATCAGAAGTCTGAAGCAAGGGCAGAGGATTTATGGGGGGAAGGAAATTAAATGTATTAGAAAGGAGAATAGAAATAAATACTTAAGGCAAAAGATATGTTCTATATCAAGCCACTCATTAAAAAGGGAAAAAAGCAATTCCTTATACATGACACAAGGACAGAGAAGAGTTGGTGTCACAAAAGGATTGCCAGCTCCTGTGGGAGGCAATGAACAGAAGAATTAAGAAGTGCATATTTTGAAATCAGTAGGTGAGAGAATCTCATTTTATTGTTCCCCTACAAGAAGTGAGATTCTATTCCAGTCACTTTTCCTTTTAGGCAATTAAACAAGGAAACAAAAGCCATCTTTCAATTCTAACCTCCTACCCACCAAGGAGAAAAAAGTAGAAATCGGCAAAATACATACACTTTTGCAGTAAAATAAATTACAGCTCGACTTAATGTGAAGCCATCAAGAAGATTTATAATTACTCTTCATATTTAAACCATAACGTTTTTCTAGTCTAAAGAACATTGCCCCCTCAAACATTCTCCACCTCTTTTCCAAGAGAATACAGTTTCATTACAGATAACAGTCTCATTACTGTGTATGACTACTGTGAATACAAAAGAAAACTACCACATCGCAGATCCAATCCTTTTGCAATTTATACAAGTCAGCATTCCAAGAACTGGTTTAAAGGCTTGCAAGGCAGCATACAGTCACAGTAGATACAGACCTGCTCATATATCCTAGATACATGTGGAAATTTTTTTCTACGTTAAGTACTTGCCAGTCAACAGCAATTCTTTTCTTCACTTTCCTTCTTTACAGCATTTCTCATCAGCAGTGATGATTTTAGCTCTAGAATCTCAACAGAGAATCTGCTATTCTTTGACAATAACTGAGCTACACACTTTTGGCAAGAACTTTTCATTAAAAACTACCAAAAGACGACCTTACTTCAGGCACAAGACTGCTGCAGATCTGCCACTCATATCAACAACAGAAGTGACTCCCATCTGCATTTGCCTGAATCGACCCCGAACTGTTGTGCATTCAAATGTTATGGTAATTAATTTACTTTCAAATGAGATTGAAATAAGAACATTAATCCTGCACACACCTTGTTTTCATTCAAGCTCCTAAGCCTTTGGAAACAGATGCTATAAATGCCATATAGATGGCTCTTCTTTTTGACAGCATTGCTAAATATCCAAAGTTACAGTTAATTGACCTATTCAGACAACTAGATCTAGCATTCATCCATACCTACTTGTGATATTTGATCCCATTTTATTAAAAAAAACCCCAACTTACAAAACAAAGAGTACCACATCTATTAAAGCACACCCCAAACAAGCAAATTTTGCACAGAAGTTGCCATCAAAACTTTTTTAAACTCCAGACAGAAAGCAGAACTTCTCACATCTTTATACACATGGAAGAAGACAGAACTGAATTGTGTAAGGTTAATCACCAGGTCAGGGGCAAACTAGAACCGTAGGTTTTTTAAAGGCTTTGAAAGCAGGAGTATTATTTAATTCAGCTTAATGGCTGCACTAGACAATGAACATATCAACATTTCAGCCAAGATGGGAAAGAATCACCTCTGCCAACTTACAGTTTTTAAATAACGCTGAAAAATTTGCTGTGAGTGAAGTTCAAGCAATGCAAGCCACAGTACAGTCTGCATGGATTTTTGTCCTTTCAGCCAGGTCAGAAAACCCTAGGCTTTTACTAGACTCTGGACAGGAAGATATCCAACAGGCAGAGAGGATTTGTGTGAAGAATAGGAATTCTGTACTTTTCAAGACATTATTATTTAGGTTGTGCATTTTACTGAAGATTCTTGAGAAGAGCTGAGTTAGCAGCTGGTTTTGTCTGACAAATTATGTTCAGAATAATTAGAGCTTTCAGTAATTCCACTCCTGTATATTTATAAATCAAGATAAATAAGCAGCATGCAATCAGATAAATATGGTCTACATGAATAATACTATACACTAACATTTGAATTTTTCCAACACGCAAGTATAGGTCCCAATCCCTCATATAATGCTGTGTTCTGCCATCCTTTTTCAAACAAAATTCCCTAGACATCTTACAATGCTGAAGAAGGTCTACTGAACAAATATATATCTACATTAATAACATACTTGAGGTGGTCTGGACAGAAGCAGTGCCAATTTATGAAGGTAGCTGAACTATATTCCTATTACATTGGGGTTGTACAGAGAAAAGGACTTCAGCAAAGCAAACTACAAATTTTTTAAAATGTTAAAGCATTCCAACTTTAAGCATCTGAGAAGGAAAACACAAAAGTCAGAATTATGTCTTTACTAAACTCAGTTTAATTTCAGATGCCTTTCCTGAATTGAAATTTACATTTCTTAGCATATCACTTCTTCTTATTTTTAGTTTTTGGCTAAAGTTTTAAATCATGTGGTACTCGTGCACTTCAAAAATAGTAAGCTTGACCTTCTATGACATATATTTTTAATGTTACTTATTTAATAGATTTATCAAAAAAATCACCAGAATAGAGATATTGCCTGCGTTTCACACAAATGCATTTATTCTCCAACTGTATTAGAATCAAGAGGAAAGAAAGAACATTCTTCAGCCATTCTGCCCCTTTGCTCCCAATGTGATCCATTCCTCTTCATTTTACTACCTTTATGTGTCCCTGTTCTCACCTTCAGCCAGTCTGAGCCTGCAGCAGCTTCCTGATGCTGACTCCTTTCTGCAAAACTTGCCTCCCCCTCCATGACAGAATTTCCCCTTGGTTTTGGGGGGAATTCTGTTCCCCCACCCCATTTCCTGCACGTGCCATCCAAGGTACAACAAAGGATATTGGCTGCTACTGGGGAAATAACCCCCCCTCTCTTTCCAATGACATTCACAGCGTATAAAGCACACTAATAGATCCTTATCTATTTATTCTTCCTTTTAAGGGTTCATGCATCATAATTTAATGAAAAGATTTTAAGAACAGTTGTATTTGCAAAACCTTCCCCCATTCTTAGGTATAAAAGTATTTCTAAGCTATTACTCATTTTATTTCTGCATCATTTTCTCAGGTGACCAGATCCTTACTGCAGCATTATGATTAGAGCTGCTAAAGGAACAGAAAAATTACATTAATGGCAAAAATTTCCAAAGGAAAAAAGCAATGGCTATATACAAGGGGAAGTAAAGAGAAGGAGAGTGACAAAGAACGCATGAAAATAAATTTCTATGGTAATTGAAAGGTAGACAAATAATCAGATAGTCATAAAATGATAAATAAAATTGCTCAATTCCCAATTTAGCTGCATTTAACAATTGTGAATTTGACTCTAATGAGAGTCTTATTGGTTGGATCTTACTTGGAAGAAAACCAGAATAGATGAGGAAAAGTCCGAAGGATCTAGACAGGAAAAAGTAGTGCAGAGCTCTAGTTATGTGGAAAATGGATAACAAGAAAGAAGTACCAGCATGGAAAAATTATAAGGGAAAGAAGAAAAGGTTTGCAAATTACTTTCTGATATCAGCAGAGCATATCACCTTGTATTCAAAGCACAGGAGGGATTCATCCTCTGACAAAAAAGAGTTCAATTTCACTTGCCAGTGCAATGCCATATGGAGATTTATTGCCAGCTACAGACACCAAATATCAACAAGAGGAATAAGCCAGTTTCTATCAACTTTTTAGTTATTCAGGACTGTTACAGGAAACCATTTATCTTTGCAGTAGTACAAGAAGTTATATTTAAATAATGTGTTAAAATTAATGCTGTGTAGCTCTCAGAGCTGATCCATTCCATTCCACTTACCTCTATTTCTATATCCACATGCTAAGGGTGTTCTTCACCAGACAATTCTCTCTGTATGCTAAACTCTCTACAATGAAGCATTGCCCCTAACTCTAATCTCAAAGTTTTAAAATTTGACGGAAAAAAAAGTATTACTAGGTCCATTTTACACAGAAAATTAGGAAAAGACTCCTCTAGTTGGGAAGAGGGGGGAGTTTCACTTGCAGTTTTGATTTTCAATTTAAGGTTTCTGGCATTCTACATGAAATCCTACCACCACTGCACGCACCAGATTTGTCTGTGTGACACTACAGGTTAATTTAGCATTGTGCTTAAGGACTGCACTGCATTTTGGCCACCACAATTACAGGACTTAAGTAGACCATCGAGAAATGTTTACCACAGCCTCAAGATAAAAGCCAGATATATCTATATACAGAAAATTGGAGCTGACCAACAGAAATTCTCCAGTTTTCTGTCATTCACACTCCTCTCCCTCCCAAAGGTTTTCATGGGAAATTTCAGGGGATGTCAGAATTCATCCCTACTTCAACTGCAAAACTGCATTGCAGTTTGTAATGAGAGTGGAAGTCTGAAATGTGAAGTGAGTGCCCAGATTTTTTTTTTGTTTCATGCCATCTATAATATCTTTTTTGTTGTTCTTTGATGAAGAAATGGCAGAAAACATTATAAAAGGCACAATGTGCATAGGGGGTAATAAATCTGCTGGATGCAGATAGTCAATGGCTGCAAGTCATAATCTAAAGCTTTGCTCTCAGCCTCCTACCAGTTTTCATTATCAGTGAAAATTGCTATTAATGCCATACGATAGCATCATGTCCAAACAGCTCTGCACTCGCACATTTCATACAGCTGTCAGAAGATGATAGACATTTAGCTTCAAGGTAAAGGCAAAGTTTGAATGTTCCTGCTTTTTATCTTTGAAGCTTTGTTACTTTAGAAGATAATTATCTAATTTTCTGACCAATGATGTGTTCCCAACACATCAAATTTTAATACCCGTAGCATGTAGGGCGGTTTTTTGTGTTTTGAAAGTTAGCAATTTTAGATAGCTTGACACAAAATATTCAAAGTATATTGAATAGCCAAATATTAAAATGGGACCTGGAGGAACAATAGGAACACTACATGCTGGGGCCCTGACCAGAGTTTTCATAACGCATTCCAAATAGCATTTGCACAGTGCTTTTACCTAACGGGCTACAGATATTATGACTACATAATTTTGATTCCCACTTTTTAGGAAAGCAAGTCAAATCCTTGTTTGTGTATAAAAGCACAAAGAAATCCCTTGACAGCTACTGTAGAAAAAAGTAAAAATAGACAATAAGACATAAAACCTACTGCCAGCTGACAGACTATTCCTGTACAACACTAAGTTCACTTAAGATACTGGGGGTGATAAAGATAGTAAAAGAAATGGCTAATAAAGCAACTGAGAGCTAAATGGCTTGTCTTAGCCCTAGATTAGAAAATAAATTCCTGTGTTACCATGACAAATTAAAAAGTCTTCTCCTGCTCATGCAATCAGCTAAGTGGAAATTACTCCTGAGACTTCATAATTATGAGAACAGTTACATATTCCTATTGTGAGTGGTAAAAAGCCCACCTGAATATCAAACAGCAGAGAGCTCAGTTTAAGGGTCTATAAATCTGCTGAGAACTATTTCAAAATAATAGGTCAGAAAGAGTGTTGAGACCTGATGAAGAAACTAAAAAATGCCATAATGCTGTCTATGGCTGGGGCCTCAGAGATGCCTCTCATGACAACGTGTTGTGCCTTTCCACGCCTTCAGGAGTTTATAAGGATGATGAACCAAGGATATTTACGGAGGTAGGAGTGACACTCAGCAGTCGAATCGAAATGGGAAGCTCCAGCTCAAGTAACTTCTTGTTCAGACTACACACAAGCATTGGAACCAAAGAGGTTGCGGTACTGCTGTCCTTGAAGGTTTTGAAGATCAGACTCAAAGACCCAAGAAACCTGCACTGATTTTAGCTTTGATCCCACTTTGAACAGGAATCCGAGTTAAAAGACCTTCTAAATCCTGTTCCAGAATTAATTATTCCATGAGTCCAGAAATAATGAAAAACGTAGTTCCACAGTGGAAGACAGGAAGGCTTTGTATAGAGGGGATGATGACTGTTGGTTTCCAGAACTAGTTTTGTGGAGTCATTAGTGTCAAACACAAAAGTCTCAATTCTTAGAGTATGATTAGAAATTTTAATTTGGTGTCACTATATTGAGAGCAACACTAAGCAAGGGAAATCTAATCAAGTTGCACATTGTAGAGGAATGGTGTCAACAGGACATAATCCATCACCTCCACAAAATTCACGGAAGCCTGTCAAATCCACATTTTGAGAGCACCAAGGAAAAATATTTTATGAGACTATTAGAAGCTTTTCCACCCTTTCCTAAAAACTACGAGGAATGCTTCAAGGAAATTACTGTCAGTCATACCGATGAGAAACTTAACTAATCAACAACCAACAGGATCCACACATTAAGCCCTGAGAATCTGAATGAATTATACACACACACTTCTCACTTTATACCTCCAGTCTCATGATGTAGATTAGGTCACCTTATAGTTTGGTTTGTTAATGGACCTGAAAACAACTTTTTCCTTTGTCTTTTACATCCTTAACTTTGGTGCTCTAAGACCTCAATCTAAAAGGATAAATAGAAATAACTAATTGCCTCCTGTACTATAAAATTGTTTACACAAAACATTTGGCATCAGGCTCAGAAGAAAACATTTCTCTCTAGAAAATATGCCCATTTAAAAACAGAAAGATTAAAATGAAAGGTAAATAAGGTGGTTCAGAAAGAGACAGGGAGAGAAACAAAGACAACAATAAAACACGTCAAGTTAAGAAAAGTAAAAGCAAAACACACAAGTAGGAGCAGGTACTTTGACAAAGAAAACACCTCAGGTTTTATAAATTTTTTTGATCACCTCAGTAAAATGCACTGGTTTAAATCTTTACAGTTCTTTCAGGAATCTTGACAGACAGAAAATATGGTTAGAAGAAATCACCTGTCAAACCCTCTTTTGATGAAGAATCACTACCAGAACCCATATACTTTGAAGACTCCATCCAACCAACCAAACAGGCTCTACCTAAAGAAGCAAAACTTCTGTGCAAGTAGTGCTCCAGGAAAATCCTTCTCAAGAATGACAACAGCAAAGAACAAATTTTAACAAGTATCAACAACGGTTGATAACAAAGCACTAGAACTTGTGGCAGGTACATAAGGAATAAATCAGGAATTTACATCTGATCATTTCCTTCTTTCTCACTGGGACATCCCAGGGTCTTACAAGCCCCCCTGAAGTTCCATTATGTGCTTCACAGTTGCATTTAATGTAAGAACACATTGGAACACCTTGAAAAGCTCACCCTACTGATATCCTATCACATGCTTGTTGGACCTGAAGTCCAAAAAGAGATTATGTGAGCAGTCTCTCTATTTTTCGAAAAAGTTTAGCCTATTATAGTTGACATATTTATTCCTCTATAGTAAAATGATCTTTTAATAAGATCATTTGTTTGTGTGCTTAAAAGGGGAGGGGAAAACCAGCAAGGCTTCATCCAGCCTGGCTGCCCTGTACACCAATGACAACTGTGTTTATAACCTGTTTCTGCTCTGGAAATTGAAGGACACCCCAGCTATGCCTTAAGGAGATATAGACACAAAGATTAATAGTGCATAGATACAGACATCAAAGAAGAAATACAATTATTGTTATTGATGATAGTCCAAAATAAAGGCTGTAGCTCAACTTCCTTACATAAGGCAGTTCAACAAAGTTTACATAATGGCCAGGAACCTGTTCTGAACAGTCAGCCTGCAAGAGTTCTACACTATTCCAGGGCTTTCTCTCAGAAAAAAATAAAAAATAATACTTTTTTTAAAAAAATTGAGAGTAGGAAAAAATTAATTTTTGTGTTTAAACATTGGCCCTTGTTTGTCTACCATGGATATAGGGAACAAATTTATATTGCCCTATTTTTGGGAGGCTGGATGCAGCATCCATATGCTCCTATGTGAAGTGTCTTGAGCAGTCACAATGCCCTCCTGTCTTATATCGTTGTCTTTAACACCAGTGTACTGGTTATCATTTATTAACTGGGTAACTTCACCTGGAAAGCCCCAAGAGACCTGAGGGCAGGATAGTTTCAGTAATTATCTGTCTCTGGAATTAATCACTTCTGGAAAGGCTACCAAGACCTTTATCAACTTCTTTCCAAATATGATTTTTTAAAAAGTGGTTTTGCAAAGACTTCCTTTTTAAATACAAATCTTGCAATTATTTGATCACACACTCTAAGAAAGTACTTCGGCTTTACACAAATTAACTTGGTGAATGCTAAACAGAATCATAAAAACATTCATGTAATTTTGCAAAAACATTTTATGTAAAAAAATCAAAATGGAACTTCACAAGAACAACGTATTAATTATTGTATTTCATTAAAACCTGTCAGTGAAGCTTCTACAGAAACTAAAATACCATCTACCCTATCAATATATAATTTGTGTTGTAAAATGTGTTAGCACTTATTATCAGCAACAAAAAACTGTCCCCTACAGAACAGTAATGACATTTGAAATTGTGGAGTATTGATTAGCAGTTGCTTAAGAGTGAATCACCACTACAACACAGCATCAATTCATGCTCTACATACCTTCACTGTCAAGATAATTTGCATGGAGAGCAGCTCCTTTAACCTTGAAACGTAAGCATTTTCCAATACAGGATGTGAAAACAAACAACCATAAATGCATTAAGCAAGGGAATTAGCATTCTCTTCCTTTCAAGATCTGATGTCTTCCAGTTGGATTTTCTGCTCAATAATTTCCTTATTAAAAGACATTACTGAAAGTGTAATGCATGTATCATGAACTTACTAAAGCCATCTCATATTCTTCTTACATACTAACAATGGAATTTTTTTACTTTCAATAATACAAGAGAATCACTCTCTGCTTGCAAAACCCAGACAAACACAGAACATACAGCAAAATAAAGAGTGCTGAGGGAAGCAAAACGTGAATTCAGTGTGGCTTTCCTTTTAGACCAAGTGAAATCTAAAACATGATATTTGATATTCAAGCTGATTTGACTACATTTTAATAATGTTACCAACACCAAAAAAAATTCTTACTCCTGCCATAACATTCAAACGGGAGAGGAGAGTACAAATCACAGATCTTTCAAGGTGCAGTTCTAACTTCACTGAGGAGAAAGAAAATTTTCCAATACCTCCAGAAAAGGCAGAACTTTATTGCAATAAAAAGAAGGCCAAGTTATTTTTTGTTATGGAGAAAGAGAGAAGAAAGTATTCAAAGTTTGATAAGACTGATCTTTTCCTCTACAGACCAACATGCTATCTGAAAATTAGCATGGAACCCAGCAGGTTTTCCCACCAAATACACATTAGTAGCAAAACAATGTGTTTGACTCTTATTCTTGAACAAAGTTAAAATATCAGTCCAGAAGAATATACACCTTTATGTCTGCAGATAACATTAAATACTTCAAAACACACTGAATTGCCTGTACCTAGTTTGGCACAGAGAAGAACTTTGTCATTCGTGTAGCCCAAAGATCTGCAGGAATTAAAAGGGTTGGAGATTCAAGCTCTGCAATTTTCAAAACATCATTTGCATTAACCGTCAGAATTACACTGGCTGAAGATTCTCAAGTGTATATTTATTTTCTAAGGTTTGATTTTAAGTCAGTGCTAGGAGACACATTTTACATAAACCAGACTTCAGGAGTCCAAATTATAATTAATTACCCCAGTTTTTGGTAAGCCCTACACCATTTACCTGATTGGTGGGATTTTGAGTTTGGGCTTTGGGGTAGGTGTCAGATTTGGTTGGTGGGGACAAGTGGGTTGTTGCTTTTGGTTTGGATTTTTTTGCAGGGGTGGTGGTATTTCTTTTGATGGGGTTTTTTGTATTTTTTGATTTACAGCCATATGTCTACAGATTCTATTGATAATTTTTCCCCTTTTTTCGATAGGGAAAAAAAATCTATATTATTTTTGCAGTTTTAGAATTCCTCAGCTGGCAAAAGTTTAAATTCATATCCATAAAGTCAGTCCATGCCTATCCTTTAACCTGCATGTCTCAGTCCTACTGACCCTTCCTTCAAAGCAGTAGTTGCAGTGTCTCGAGCAAAGAAACAACCTACAAAAACCAAAACCAACATAAGGCTGAATAAAAGAAAGGCAATTAATGTCAAAATGATTGCACTAAACTTGCCTAAGAATTTAAGTCACTATTATACAATTTAAACTAAAGATAGACGTACTGTATGAATCAGACCCACCAGCTGAACACTAATTGATCTAAATCACCCCGTTATATTAGTTTTGCACTGACATTTCCATAGTTGCAAGAAACTGCCAAGATACAGCGCCCCATCCTAGTCAGGGAGATAAAATGCAGTTCTGCATCTTTAAAAACAGGAACGCTCTCCTGACTGAAAAACCTGCTCTGGGAAAACAATGATTTGAGAACTCCCAACACAATGAAGGATTTGTTGAAAGGAGCAGGCAGATGCAGACTCCAACCTGCTTCAGACCAAGGCAGGCAGCGCTTACATAACACCGAGAGCTCCAGCAGACAACTTACATAAGGAAAATCTGAGGGAGCCTTACACAAGCTTCTCGTCAGGAAGAAACCTTTGTGGAAGGACCAAGAAATTAAGAAACCGTTCCTACATTTGCAATAAAATAATATTGACTATTCAGGAGCAAATGAAGAATTAACAAAGCTCAGAATATTTAAAAGAAAAAAAAAGTAGTCTCATCAAAAGGAATCTGAGAAAGCATAGACCAGGCTGCATCTTCTCACAGACACTGCACTGATTTAAGAAGAGCTTTACTGTATAACAACAGCATTCCCCAAAGCCTGTTCTCCAAATCTCTAATTGCAGCAGCTGAAGTGAATATGTTCCTGGCATCTAACCCTTGCATTGCATCCCATATTTGAAGCCTGGCTTTGCCAGTGGGCTATACTCTCACATTCAGTACAGGACCCACTAAACACAGAGTGTTTATAAAAGAAGAAAATCTAAAATGTCAGGATTCAAATAAGGCAGATGTCTTTTGACAGTCTAAGGAAAAAAACAACAGCTAAGAGAGAACTAAAATCTGAGTCAATTCTTAGGCCCCAGTAGTATTTTCTGAGTAGGTGAAGAGTATGAACCTCTACAGCATCAAGAAGCCTCTCCAAATCTATATGACAACTGTAAAGCCTCCAGAAATCAGACAAATTAGCAATAATGCTATTGTCCTATTTGCTTCTGGATGTTTTCTTGTACACTTAATGGTCTCCATCTCTTCGAAACCAAGGAATAGATCATTTTTTAAGTGCTAATTTTGCTTAAAATCTAATAATAATTTCCAAAATTATTTACTGAACTATTATTTTCCAAGCAATTTGAAGCATCTGTATTTCATCTAAAGTCAGTTTTGGGAAAAGTCATATATGCCAGATACTTCTAGGAGGCATAACAAAATACTTGGATAAGATTATCATAATGACATAAAATAATGAAACATTCGATTAAGATATGGGAAGTAGTGGGGTTCTAAAAAAAAAAAAACCTTCCAAAAAGCAACAGAAATTCTTACACATCTTTTACAAACTCAGGGGGACACCCGTGCTGGTCACCCATCTGATGTTCACAGTACAGCAAGACCTTAAAAATCTCAATAACTTCATCAATATTCACAACTGTAACCTGGCAAAAAACTTCTTTACTGAGTATCTCGCATGAATTAATTTGCTCAATGAAATTTTTGTATGGGTCAAATGACTCTTAATGTGCAAAACATTTGGGCAGCAGAGACTGTCAATCACGCCTCAACCATGAGCACATTCCTTTGAAAGCAGCACTCACTGTGTGTGCTGACAAAATGAATCAAGTAACCTTTACATTAATTTTTCATTTAGCAAGCCTGTATTAAGCTAAATGGCACTCCAAAGCAGTTGACAGTTGAGGAATCTATACTGTCCAGATCCATAATCATACACACATTTTATATCTTCACTTGTTTAAGGATGCTTAATTCATAATCAGGAAATGTGGGCTCCTCCAGTAATATCAGAAGCCTCACTGCTTCTAAAAGTGGAATCTTGACTTTAAAATGACATAGATTCTGATCACCCAGAGCTCACAGTAAATACCAAATATATTCTTGATGCCTGGCTAGTGGGGAGGGAGGGGGTGGGAAAAAAAGGCATTTGTACTTAGAGCCCTCCTGTGCTATCACCTCCTTAACTGTTGTGACAACCTCTGTCACTGACTTTGCATGTTGAAAATACTTGCAGATCTTGAAGTTTGGTATGCTTCTATCCACACAAGCTTACAGAAGAAATATACTTTATAACAATACAAAAAAAATACACGCTAAAGTCATCTGTCATCCAGGCTCATTTGCCACAATCAATACCAGAATATAGCAAGCTTAACTGGACAGGGACATTTGGAATTCTAAATAAAAGAAAAAGCAACAGACATCTTATAAAAACTACTGTAACCAGAAGGAAGGAAAAAGAAACATTAGACTATGTGACAGAGGAATAAAAATGCTCTAAATACCTGTCAAACCTGCGTTTTGCCTTTTCTCTTTCATTCAATAATGAAATATCATAATATAAGCAAGAAAGAAAAACAAAACAGCTTGGAAAGAACATACACTGTCCACCTTCAAAAACAGGAGCAGAGACTGGTTAGTGAAACAGAAAGGATGCTGATGAAAAGGTAAAATGAATAGCTTCCAATTACCTACAATTATAACAACCAATAGGAAGCAATCTTGCTACTTCAGAGGGAAAAAATACATTACAGAAGGGATGACAGCAGCATCTACTGTGAGGAAGAGAAGGAGGATTAAGGATTCCATACTGATTCTTTGTGGATTTTAGCATGATTGCCAAACACGGTACATTCCATATTCTTCTAGCAAATGTTGGGCTCAGCACTGGGTAGGTTTCATTTCTAAAGCCATTTTTGCGCAAAAATGGCTGCGCATGGAACAGCTCCAAAGTTAAATAAAGATACTTGTTTGTTATGGCCCAGTAAAAACAAAACAAAGCTTTTCAATAATACTTGATTAAAAACTAATCAAAACGGAAAGCTCCACGAGTTTAAGGTGTTCATAAAAAACAGTGACAATGTAAGACTACACAGCCTTTAAAGAATGTGATCTGGAAGTATAATAAATATTAAGTGTCCAGATTTTCATAAAAAATGAGAGTTTGCCCAACATATTGAAGTGAAGCCATTTAAAGGCCTTGAAAGGCAGTAAGAGACCGCAAATATTTTTGTTCTTAATAGCTCTGTATTTTCGCTTAGTGAAATTCATGTTTTACAGCCCTGGTATACAAATCTGAAAAGACAAGCTGCTAAAGAACTCATATGTCTTTAGTAATTACTAAAGCCAGTTGCTTTCATTTTAAAGGATAGCACAAGCTTTTTATTTCAGCTGCTACACGTACTGTTATGTAATTTCACACATATATAAGCCTTTCGAAATAAATGCTACAAGCTCAAGGAATAATTTCTTTCACAATCAGACAAAAAATAAAATTAGTGTTACTCAGAACTAAAAATCATGTCTACAAAAATCAGCAGAAATTTAATGTATGGGTTGAATGAGAGTTTTTAATCAGTGAATGTCTCAATATTTTTCCATTTAAATATTGCATTTTGAGAATCACATGTTAAATGCCCCAAAACAGCAGACTCAGTCTAAAAAATACCTCTTAGTCTCTTTTTTGTTTGCAACTGTTGTAAAAATAAATTGTCCACAATACAGAAGTTTACTAAAGGTTGCATATTTAAATTAAACAGAGTCCTTGATATATACCTAACACTCAAATCTGCTTTTTCATTACCCTCTCCCCCAATTATGTAGACTTACACCAATTTCTCAAGTTTTTGCTATACTTCTCTACCTTATTACCCAGCTGTGCAGCTGAGCAAGAAGATAACCACATTCATTCCTCTTATCTGTAATGATGTAATACATCTCAGCACTGGGTTGAGATGATTGGGTGAATAATGGGATTGTAAAAACTGCAGAGATGACAAACAACAGTGCAACCGCCTTCTCCTGATACAGTGCATTGTGTACATACAGCCCAGGCTGACAATAACACAATATGCACTAATTCTGCTCCTCAAAAGAAGTTAACATTTTTCATAAGAAACAGCTGTTTCTACATAGAAACATCATCATCACCACAATGCAGCAACCAGACTAAACACCCGCAACCTGGGCTGAAGCCTAGGCTACAAGAAATTAGTGTTGGAGTTTACTTTCCAATGAAAAAAAAGTCATCCAAACAGAAAAATATCAGGTTAAGCAAGGACTCCACAGATAGTGCAGTGCAATGCAAAGAGTCATCAGGGACTAGTATGCAATACAAAAATAGATCTTGGACAAAAGCACGTACAGCACTGCTTTCCTGTTCATTTAAAAAATTAAATCTGCCTCCATTTTCTCTGTTAAAACCTTCCTTATTACAACCAAAGAAATCCTTACCTTCTGTAGGAGCTGGGAACCTGAGTATTTGGCTGCAATAGATTTGATCTCTCCACCAAATGCTGAGGCCCAGAGCTTTACACTGTGAAGAAAAAAAAAAGAGACAGGAAGAAATGTAATACACATGTCATAGCAAGCAACAGAGACTGTAACAGCTTCAGCTGCACTCGGAAGGATCCGAGCAATTTTGCATTAGAGAGCTCACTAAGGAACCTAAGCACATCGAAAGATCAGTGAAGCTGTACAAGTAAAAGCACAACCTAGATCCTGTGCTAAGGTAAGGCCTCCCATATGAAACTACCCACCTGCACCATTCAAATTTAAGGAATTAACTTGTACAGAAACATGCTTTGGCACAACATGACATATATCCATTGAAAGGAAAGCAGCAGATAAAATGGCAAAACAGTTCTGAATGATAAATTCCCACATGAGAAAGAGTTAACAGCATCAATTTCAGTAAATACGAGCACTTAAAACTCGGTGGCCTCATACTCCATCAACACATGCTCCTACAATAAAATCAAAGTAGTGCCAAGCACCTTGGAGACAACCACTTTAAACACAGCTGACAGAGGAGCAAAGGTGCCCTGGAACAGTCAAATATCTGCAATACAAAACCAGGAGAACGTGAGCAGCCAAGTTCCCATCCTTGAACATGGTCCTGAGAGGAATAGCATGAAAGCACTTACACAGACAAGGGGATCTGCTGCTCCGATCCAACCACATCCACTAAGGCTGTGTTAAAAGCTGTCCAGAAGATAAAGAGAAAACCCCCAAAAGCCCGAAGAAGATTCAGGTTCTCTGGCATTGTGCCTCTCTGTGCCTGGAAATGTTTGGGCAAATTCAAGAGAAGCTGAGTTCAGCAGCAGTGGGGGTTTGCTTCTAAAAGCTTGTTTTCCTCCACTCTTACCCCTTTCCACTAGAAGGGGACACTGGAAAAGAAAAACTCACAGCTCCATCCTCATTCATCCAAAGAATGACCCTCTCTGTGTTATGGAAGGAGCGGACCAGAAGCGAAGCTCTAATGACTTGAAAACTATTGTGTCCCTGGTAACAGCAAAGCGTTTTCCAGCACTACTGCAGCCACTTGCATGTAGTTCTTTACAACTCCGCAGTCAGCAGTGTGCTGAAGTTACTTCAGTGACCTACTGCTGCTCCAAAGTGCCCTTAGCAGCAAGAAAGCAGACTATTGATTCCAACTGGGGAGGCTGTCTTCTTGCAATTACTGCTCACTTTGCAAATGGAAAGCTGCCTAGAGTTCTCCTTTCCCTCGCCGATAACCTCCAGCCTTCATCCCAGATCAAGCCAGCCAGCGCATTGGTTCAGTGGAGCAGGAGCAGCCGCCTTTTAACGGGATAGCGCCGAGACAGAGAGGCAGGCACGGGAGGAGCCGGACCAGAGGGAGGGTACGGCAAAAGCAGCGAAAGTCTGGAGGAGCTGAAAGTGTAGTTGAGCCCTTCCAGGAAGGCGAGAAGAGAGCGCTGCACATTGCCGGGGGCTGAGCTTGGGAGGGCTCGGCAGGGCTGGCAGGGGCGGGGGCGTAGGGCCGTGCACACCCACCGGAGACCGATTCAGGCAGGGCACCGCTGCATGACAAGCATCTGTCTGTCACACAGCCCGGAGAGGCGCAGGCTGCTCGGAGCTCAGCGCTGCGCGCTGCGGGAGCATCCCGGCCGCGGCGCCGCACCGGGGCGGGCGCGGGCGGGCGGAGGGAGGAGAGCGGCGGTGCCTGCCCAGGGAGCATCGCTCAGGGAGCATCGCCCAGGAGCGGCAGCGGCGGCTTCCCGGAGCGAGCCCCGGCTTTAGGTCAGGCTCGCACATTTAATCGTGTCATAGGGAGCACGTCCTTCTGCATAAAGGCACGTTCGCTGCTTCCTCCCACGCCGGAGCACTGCAGCAAGTCACTCTCCGAGAGCTCGGGACCAGCAAAGGCTTATGAATGAAAAGAAATGCAGCATAAGTAAATCAATGCGGGCTGACTCCAGCCTATGAATAAATTATTAATTTGTGCTCGTAGAAGAATCCTCTTGATATAGCAAATATAGGATTACAAGCTCCTCCACTGACAGAGCAGCGTGTGGAGCAGGAGGGATTGGTCCAGGTATTTTTGTTGTTGTTGCATTTTAAAATCTACCCTCCCTCCTTTTGCTTTTATTCTTCTCCCTCTGCTTTTTTCTCACCTTCTTCTCCACTAAAAGCACAGATTTAAAATAGCAACTGAACTTTAATGTAAATAAGTATGGCAAGACCATGATCTGAGCATGGGCTGAGTCATCCTCGCATCCTACAATATACCTCCAGTGTCCGCTCCAGAATTCTGGTTTCTTCCCTCTATAGTTAGAATTAACACCTCACAATATTCACTCTGCCTTTGTATACTGTTCTTGTCTTAACATTTTCTGTCTTGAAGCTCGAGATGTAGTACCTGTATTTCTTTCCGTATTAACATCTCTAAGAGCACTGAACAGTTTGCTTTAAATATCAAAACCTCTATTCAATACCTGGCTGACAAAAGCTTCCTGCTCTCTCAGAAGAAATGGGAAGTTTAAAGATAGAAATACTAACAAGGGAACAGTGTAGAACAGAGTAGCACAGCACCCTGCAACTTTCACCACCCACCAGCCATCCCCACTAGGAACAGTAAATAGATCGCATTTCTCTCTGTACTAATACCTTCGTATGAAGGCAATAAAGAACAAATTTCTTAAAAGGAACACCTGTTTTGCGTATTACTCAACCATTTTGAAAGTCCTGTTATCTGTGCTCTTACCGTGGATTTCCTAAGCAGTGTTTTAAACATGCTGCCATGTCACCAGGTGTTCAGCTTACCTACAGGCAGAAATGTAAAAACGCACATGGCTGACTAACAGTATATAATCAATTATGTGCTCCTTTGAACATATTACATAAACAGTAGCATCTTTCCAAAGCCAGGAATGAAACAGAAATGGTTTATTATCTCAGTACTTGTGCTATTTACTTCTTTTTACATGCTAAACACTGTCAGGCAGCAAATTCATAAGCTCATTTTGTGAGATTCAAACAGTTCTTACATTAACAAAGATCCTTATCTCTTTCAAGCCAACACAGTGCCCTGAGGACAAGTGACAGTTATCTTCATTTTTGAAAGCATTACTGGAGGCCCCAGAAACTTTTTGAAAGCAGATAATATGCCTGTGTTCAAGAGGCCAGCAAAATTTTAGATTTAACCACCACTAATTATTGGTAAGAAAAGATGATAAAGCCATTCATAAAACCTTGACTTTGCTTGCATTTATTGTGAATTAAATACTGTATCAGATGTACAGTTTGTGCACCTGGTGTGCACAAAACTGGACACTCACATCTGTTTAATTACAAAAATTGTATTTGTACTATTGCTAGTCTAAGAAGCTAAATTCACTCAGAAAAGAAATTCTTGCTTGAAAGAACAAGCTCCTTTTGTGTTAACAAACACTTGTGTACACTATACCACAGAGTGCTTTCAGCACCTTTCACTGGTGCACGCTGGCTGTGTCCGTGCAGGAAACCAGCTCCTCCTGGCCATTCCTTGAATGGAAAGCAAGCCTGAACCATGACACTCAAACCACTACAAGTGACACCACAATCTGCCTGCAGTTGTGTCCTGGCCCAACCACTACTGACTATTCCTGGTATGCAGATCACTGCAGTTATGACACCAGATTCAAAATTCATGGTAGCATTTCTCCCATGTTGTTCCTATAAGGAGGCAGAAACTTTCCCTAAGTGGGTTTGCATAACAAAGGACCAAGGAAAACACAGGGAAAAAAAAGTGGTAAGTTCTACTGAAGGATTTCAATCATTTTTACTGGAGATAGAGCAATTTGTTTCATTATTTGCTACAGCTTTGTGATGTCCTGGAGCAAATGCAGAAGAAAGTCAAGTTTCAGAGAAGCATAGTAATGAATTTATCTTTCGGAAGTAATGTGGCATTTCTATCATGTCGTTATGCTGTTACAGACAACTGCTGATTCTGGAATAATTTCTGGCCCCACTAGAAAAGTGTATGCACAGATAACTGGCCAAAGAAGGAAAGCATTTATGCACACAGCAAACATACATTCTGAAACCAAAGTGCATCTCAGCAGAAAGTCCAGGTAAGTTCCTTATGTGCCACTGGTCTCTGAAGCAGAGCTCCCCATACAAGTGTATTAAGTTGCATCTCCCTGCTCCTGGCCTCCCATTTTTAAGGGATAAAAAATGGCAACTAATCTTCTGCTGTATCCTTGATGATCAAGCACAATGGTGCGTTTCAGTATCTCACAGAAAATGAAAGAAGCGGTTTTCCCCATGAAAGCAGAAATAAAACTTGGATGTGTGAATCAAATGTTGTAACAGAAAGTCACAGACAGGGGCAGAGGAACTTGATGAATCCCCAAAGGTTTTTCAGAGGACCACGTTCAAGAAAATAACCTAAGGATTGGAAGAAAAACAAAAAACAATCAAACCAACCGACAAATAAACAAACAAAAAATTCAGGTCAAGGGCAAAGGGTAATATGAGATATGACACAAAGGCTGAAGCAGAGACTGCAGACTAAGGCAAAGCCCCATATATAAATACACATAATAACTACCTGATGAATTAATCCCATTGTTCTTTTCTTCTATCTCCAGGTATATTTATACTTATGAAAGGGTGCAGGAACAGGGTCACATTTGCATCATCAGAGCGTACTTTGAGGTCTCTGATTAGACACGTATCAAACCCCAATAAAAGTCAATCGAGAGGCATAGAGAGAAGAGAACGTATGGTGCAGGGGAGAAGGGTAGGAGAAAATTATATAAATTACACAAATGTTTATTGTATTTCTTTTTTCAGATACTTATCTACAATGAGTTCTAAACAGAAGTAATAAATGCAGAAGGCTGAAGTACTAAAAGTCTTGCTGAAAATGTAAGCCACCTCCACTGGATATTAATATTTTAAAAAGAATATAAGAAAGGAAATACATCAGTTTATCTATATTCCACATATGTTAGAAGATTCAGATACTGCAAAAATAGAAAAGTTGTTACTACTCTGCATGGTGTGGTGTTAATACTTGTTTTGTACTACATTCCTCTGCAATTCTAAATACTAAGATTATAATCCTCAGATGTGTTCTCCACAGAGATTTTTTTTTAACAGACTAAATTGTCCAATCTCATCCTTGTTTGAAATATTTCATTTAAAAAATTTTCCCTTAAATAAAGGCAGTGGGAGAATAAAAAAGGAAAAAGTGAAAGGATATAGAGTCACCTCACACAGTAAACAATTTAATATAATGTACCATAGCGAAAATCCTTCCAGCCTTTAACAACTCTATGCAACTTTCCCTTACTTCTGCACAAGCATAACATTTCACATACACTTACACGTGTAAAATAGAAACAGGAGAAGTATAGGAATAACAAAAGTTATCTCAGCTTTGCAAAGCTTGAGACTGTCAGATAAAAGGCAAAATCTGGAGGATCTGGATTTATTATTTGGAAACAACCCAGTGGTGGAAGCACTCAAGTAGTGCTTGCCTGCTGTGAGAGCACAGGCTCACTTGTTTCAAGCGATCTGTACATCTGAGGAAGAGCAGGAGACTGCACATGAGGCCTGTTCTGGAGAGGCTGAGCATGTATTCCTAGAATTTTATGGAGATCTCGTGTATAAATCTAGGTGTTCCACTGGAGTGGGAATGCCAAGCTATTGACAGATTCCAACCCACTTACAACAAAGATTGAGGTCAAGTAGCATTACTCACTGGCTTAAATGGACACAACTTCACATAATGGGCATAAGCTAGTGTTTTGGAGAAGTAAAAATGTTGCAGAAATTCTGAACCACATCAGTATTTTTAATATGCAACTTTACAGTATTATCATCTTGTTTGTGTATACTGTTCAGGTCAAATCAAGCACTGGTATTTCATCCATGATAGCATTAAGAGCATACACAACCCACGTTTATATATAATCAATCATTTACATGACCAGAAGTACAAACCTCTAAAGATTTTTAAAAATACTAATATACAATCCTAATTATTATGTCGGGAGTACAGCATTTTAGGTTACTGTCACGTTATCTTTAGCACACTTCAACACCCAATAAACCTCACAGTTTGCCATAACCCCCCAAGGAATGCGTGGTTAATTTAGCTTCCACAAAGCCTAAGATCATCTGGCTTTTGAATCTCCACAAGGAGTTAAAATGCAAAAGAGCAAAGCATTATCACATCCCAGCCTATGAGAGCTCACGCTGCCTGGCAAGCTAGAGTGCTTTAAGCTAATTATGTTTATAGCTACCCAAATCCAATTTCAGCAGTCCACTGTATCTCTAGTCTGTTACTGCCATTTTACATAAGCTTCATTTATTTTGAATTTTCAACTATTAAGACAAAGTCTGCCCTTGGTTTCTTTCAAGTGTTTCACGCTGGGAAATGAACTCTTCTCTAAGCAAATAAACTATTTTTTACTCCCAAAGCTAGCGCTAGGTTGTAAATGTTAATGCTTTCAATACATTCAGAATACCTGCAAACTGAAGATAGGACTGAGAAACTGAGGACTGATGGGAATGAGAAACTGTAATTAACAGTTCTGATATAATGGACAGAATACTATGGAAACAAACCTACTAACATTCTTTCTCTGACAATAAAACAAAAAAGACAGCTAGAAGTCACAATGTATTTAAGTGTGAATCTGTTACTGTCTACACCCTAGAATGAAACCCTGGTCATATCTAGAATGGCCTGTGAATGTTCCCCTCCAAACCTTACAAATTCCTCAGAGGCACTTGAAGGGACCCTTGTTACAGCCCTAAGTGCAGACTTCAAGGCTTAGGAAATGCGTTGGCTTCACTTCAGACCTGGGCAGGGTTGGTGACACAAACACTGGGTGCCAAAAATGATGTATTGGAGGAGGGAGAGAGGGAGGAGCAACAGTCTTGAGCAGGCATAGTCAAAGGAGCACCTTTTGCAGAAAGAGATGAAGTGACACCTATGGACTCACTGTCATCAGTGGGGTCAAGTTCCCAACCACTCAGCTGAAAGCAACCTACAAACTTCAGATTGGCATTCAATTATTTTCAAAATAACATCCTTATTGCCAAGCGGAAAATATAACATGGCTTTTGATCCAAGAGATAGTGCCATGTCAAGTAACTACATAAAGCCGTAAGGTACTTCAGAGGCCCATCATTCTCTCACTCTCCAATTAATTCCTTTATCACAAGTATGAATTTTGTGGTGGGAATGTGACTTTTATGAAGTCTTGACTAAACTGCCAGTTTCTTGATCTGATATTCACCACAGTTCTGCTTCTTGATGTTACAGAAAATGAATTTTGTATAATTCCATGGCAGCAGTTGCTAACCTGTGATCCACCTCTGCTCTATCACTTTGTTGAGCCTTTTTCATTTATTGTGAACGCTGACTGATCCTGAAAATCAAAGTTATCTCAAAAGGAAAGTTATCTCAAATTGGAAATAGTATGTATTAAAAGGTAACACACCGTGGTAATGAATTCCATTAAATTGTTGCATAAGGAAAAATAATATATATCAACAGAATAAAGCGTCCTGTGAAGTTATTAAACCTACATATCTGATCTCAATTGCAGAGAAAGGCCTCCAGGAACTACCAAAAGGCAAACAGGTTTCAATAAGGTCTAAAATAATACTAGGAAGCACTAAGCAAATTTCTTAACTTTTCAGAGTTTGAAATTGATTTAACTTCAAGCCGAGCGCAAACAAGTCATTATTTGTCTTAAGGTCACAACAGCAACTTGATAAAACCTATTTAAGAGTTGCTAGTTTATGCAGATCAAGTTTCACATCTTAAGGGGTAACTGTCACCTTGGGTAAGAACCAAATTTAAGATTGCCTTATTTTTCCACCAGTGCAAGTGCCTACGTGTTCTGGTGAGTATTAACTGAAACCTGGCTGCTGTAGACAGATGAAACCATCTATTATTAGGGGATTTCTGTAGTACTCTAAAGTGGAAAAGTGGACTTGGGCATAATGAACGATTCCAACATCACACAAAATACCCTATCACAGGAAAAAACATTCAAACAAGATAGTTTCTTATTGTGGGGTTTCAAATTCTGGCTTGTGTATAATGCTCAAATTCTACTTTAATAATATAACTTGACATTACATATCATGGAAAGTTCACAGCTTCATTTGTAGAAGAATAGCAGATTTATAAGTTTGTGGCTTTTTAAAGTCTATTAAAGCATGATTATGCCTAAGAGATGCAAAGTAAAAGCAAAATTGATACCCATAAATATACTAATAAGTGTTAGATAAAATATTTGCCAGAGCATGCATTTCTATTTTACAGGCTGTTAATCCATCATAGTGTCACTAACATTGCAACAGACACACTCAGACTGCTGTGCTTATTACTTTTTAATGCATCACTCCATTTTAAACATTACTACTAACAAGCTCAGGCCATAATATAGTTGTTCTTCCTAGCCATAAAAGGAAAAGGAAAAAAAATCACCATCTAAATGCCAGTTTATACCACAATTTTACTTTACTTTTACAATACTAGACTGATTTTAGAAAAATACAGAAAAAAGAAGAGAAGTTCTGAGTCAAACTTACTATCATAAGTTTTCCCACTCCAATATTTTGTGGTTTTGCGGGCTGGGGGTTTGGGGGGGGTTGGTTTGCTTCAAGGTTTTTTATGCCATGAAAACACATTTGCTTAATCTTCAATTGGGACCAATAAACTAGATTTGCATAATGGATTAAATGCAATGTTTGAGCAGGGGCCAGCGACACCACCCCTTCATCCAAAGGGGATGTTTTGTTATACACGCCATTTATGAATGACTTCAAAAATTAAAATAAAAATTTTGCACAGTTCTCAGCCCTCCATCTCTCAGCCCTTACTAGAAATAACTGTCTCCATTTCAATGGTAGATGAACTTCTTAATTTTGCTCAAACTGGTATTTTTTGGAACTAGCTGAGGGCTGCTGAGAAAAAGAAGCAACAGGTCGTCCTGTCAATGTTTACAAAAAAGACAAACAAGGACATAGGAAAGACATCAGACCCCAAAAGCTTCCCCTGAGCATTATCCAGCCTGATATATAATTTGGTACTTGAAAACTAAGGCTCCCTATTTTTACTCCAATGCATTTACTCTCCCACCATTTTGTTTTCCACTGCTGTGCGCTTCTATTTTCAGTTCTCATCTTTATCTATTTCAAGTCCCACTTTTCCAAACCACAAAAAGGTGCCACCCATTTTCTTACAAAAACATATCAAATTCCCTAAAGAGTTTTCCAATCACTTGACTCCCTAAATTCCATACTTCCACCCTCCTTTATAAATGTAGTGAAGGCTCTTTCATCCTACATACCCTTCTGATTGCTACAGGCTGCTGGAGAAGAGACAGCCATCTAAATCACAGCCTATGCTCAGTTCTCTCTCAAATTGCCATAAACCTGAACTGCAAAAGCTGCTCACAGTCTCCAGAACAGGAGGTGCCAGAACTCCATGTAAAGCCTTCCTGAAGTGATGCCTTGTGCTCCTGTGACACTTGCCTCGTAATCAAGTGGTACAGCCACAAGCCCCTGAGGACACCACTGCCATCCATCACCCACGGAGCCCCTGACCCACTCCCCAGCGCACTGCTGATTCCCTGGGGTGTTACTTCTCACCAGGGAACCTCCATCTGAGGTGTCATCTACTCGCACTGCTTAAAATCCTCCTCCCAGCTGTTCTAGGAAGCTCCTTGCTTTGCTTCAAGATTTAAAATCTAAAGTCAGACCTTTTTTTTAGTTATCAAAGGAAAGCAATACTGTGATGTTTTTGTTCTCAAGGAAAACTGCAACAGTTCAATGGCACCTCTTTCTAACAGTTTTGTCCTAGTAGTCAGTAGACTGGTAGGTTTGCAGAACCAAGCTAATTACTCCCAGGCAAAGCGAGACAGTCATAACACACAGCTGAGAAACTGCAGCAGTCTGAAGAGATAAACTCTCCCAAATCAAGTAAATAAAAAGCTTCAGTTTCCCAAGATAGCATTTAGTTACTCTGGGTACAATCAGTACATGCCCAGTCTTTAACCTACAGATGCACAGAGTCAACTACAGTCCTTTAGCCAAGCTGAGCTCTTTTGCAGCACCCTGGGTAACATCTGATCCCACAGCCTGTTGGCAGCGAGAGACAGCTCTGACAAGAGCCAACACTTCAAGGAGCACTCTTTAGAGCAGCAGTTACATATTTCTCGAAGCAGTAAGACCAGGGAACTGCAGTAGTTGAAGACAACACATGTCATCTTTCTGGGCATCTTGCCTTAGCTGTACTACCCAGAGAGCCGGTGTTATGCATTTTGAAGGATTGTAGGTGAAGTGACTAGGAATTTATTTTTAAAAAGGGAGTGTCCTAATTGCCCTTTTTCACCACAACTGGCACAATATGCACCCCCCAGCATCCTGCCACCCCCATCCTGAGACTGAAATACAGTAGAGCACACACTGTTCAATACAAATTGCCAACGGGGAAAAGTAATAATCTCAAGGCTTGCATCATTTCACAGTCGAGTTGTTTGAAGACAGGCTAGCCATTACACAGAGCAGCTGCGTTATCTGGCTTTTCCTTTCATTCATTTATAGACTTGAGCTGGGTTTCTAAGTCTGTTGAAACTATTTTCCTCATTAACAATTTTTGTTCAGTATGCAGGGAACTCAGCTACAGCAAAAACACACAAAGGCATCCGTTCTGTATACGTCGATATTTTAGGGACATTGGTAGATTGGAAGCCTGTCAGGGCTCTCCAGATACATTACAGTATTGGCTGGAATTCCCCAGGCCATGACAGAAAGATCTGTCTTCACAAACTTGGGCAACCCTTTTTTCCACAGAGCTGACTGACATGACTGCATCTTGGTCTTATCAGTCAATGTAAGGATCAAAGACTCTCTCCTCTATTTGCAAACCAGAATAACCCAACAGAACTAAAATATAAGATTTTCACACATTCAGTTTTTATTGCCCAGAAACAAGGGGCATTCTACATTGTTCCAAGTAGAAAATCTTCATGAAAAAACCAGTGCAATCTGAGGTGTAAGAGTTGCCAGTTCTTCTTTTAATTTGACTGGGTTTTTCTACATGCCAGAACACAAAACCTAGGCAGAAAGCTGCAGTTAAATATAAGATGGGATTTAAAACCATATTGTCAGAAAAAAAAAATTAGATCAGGTTAACAGGGATATCTCTTACTTCTTTAATATTTCATTCTTAATGATCCTTCACCAACAGGAGGTCTGTTCCTATTTTTCACACTGGAATGCTCTTCTATTATACCGAAATTTGTTGTTATCTCTGTACCAGTACTAACATGCACACAAACGGAGAGAAATACTTAAACCCTATAAATTTAGGATTTACAAAGAAGCTTCCTATGTTTTAGAAATTTTTCCAATACTACCACAAGCAATTGTGCTTCTAGACCTTAATTTCTCCTCTTCTCCATCACATCCTCTTAGCCCTCCTATCTCTGTCCCTTTGTTTAGGGGAGTAGGTTTCTTTCCTTTTAAATTCCACCCTTGTTCCCCTTCTATGATGTAGATGCTAAACAAATAGAAAAATCACAATACAGTTATCACACCGAATAGCCTTTCACCTTTCACTAGTAGGTAGTAAGATGCGTGTATAGTCAGGATTGTTCTCTCCAATTCAAGTTAGGCTAAGCTGTAACAAAATGTTCTAAATTGCAGGTTTAGGAGCTTCCTTCCTGATGGACACTGTTACATTGTTTTAAAAAACAGCATTCTATGTAGGAGAAAAATATTCTGCAAAATCCATTACTACTCCATAAAAGTCTCATACAGAGGTATTTACATAATGAACTGCAATTACTCACATTATATTTATCTAGTGAAGAATGAACCCATTGTGTGCAGTGGAACGTGCCTGTTCTGCACTAATACACGCACAGAGGAAGTTACCTGGTGAAATAACACATCAATCACGGGTTAACACCAAGCCTGCACCCGTGTAATGCCATTTCCAGTTCATTAAAGGAAACCAGCTGCAGAATCTGCCATTGTGCCAGACTGTCAAGGCTCAGCAAGAGGTTAGGAAGAGATGTGCAGTGGGCTTGAAAGCTGTTTGTTGTGGGCAGGGAACCCCTTTGTGTTGAAAGTGCTGTGACAATGATCATCGTAAGGTTTACAGTTTATGCACACTCTAAATCTGCCTTCACGGGAGCAGAGCCCTCAGCTCCTGGCTAACAGGTATTATGTTATATAAATCACACCACAGAGAGAGTTGCAATGTACCAACACAGGTACCGAAGTGCTGGAGTCACAGAGTGGGTCAGGCTAGAAGGGACCACAGTGGTCCAACCTCCCCGCTCGAGGAGGGTTATCCTAGAGCACAAAGTCCTGAAGCTGAATCCTGCCAGAAGAAATTATTTTCTTTGCTGACACCACAAACCTGCATATGTATTTTAAAATTTAATGAAAACTTGACAGACAATAAGTCTGCTCTACTTAGAGAGTTCAGAGTTGACAGGCTAAGTAAGGCTGGGTGAGCCTTCTGTTGGTAAGCATGCAACACTCAAAAATGCCTACAAAGTCAGCCAGCAAACTGGACCCTGACTTCTGGATTAGAAGGAATTCCATCAATTTTTGCACACATCTGAACATTGTCGGTTTCAGGTATGCACATCTTTATTACATCTTGGACTTCTAATAGCACATTCATACATAAAGTATTCACTAGGGATTACTTGCAGATCAGATCTAGTTTCCTCTATACCACACTTTTGAGCCTTTCTCCTCAAAATTAAATAATGGGCAACTACATGACTCCTTCATTTGACTTGTCAGAATGAGACAGTTCTTCAGGGCTCCAATACAACAGTAATCAGCCCCTGTTAGACTGAAAAGCAAAACCCAGGTATGTTTAGATCTTTTGTAATATTTCTTAATTCTACTCTTTGATGTTAGCAAAGTCCATCATTTAGGACTGTTTTCCTTTATGATGGTGTTTTAAAGTGACACGATCTTTGCATGGTACCTGAGTGCAGCAGGTCTCCACAACAAATAAAGGCTCCTGCTGTGCTAAAGCAAGAGTCTCTCTCCTTACATTTCCTTTAACAGCTATATTCAACTGCTGCTACAGCATTTCACAGTCCACTTCAGAGGCATGTGGGGTGGAGGCTCGAGGAAGAGGCAGATAAGACAAGTTAAGCACCTGTTCTAGTCCAAAGCAAAGTGGAGTTCAAGCAGCTGCAACCAGGGACTTTTAAACTCAGAAACTTATGCTGTTGGTTCTATGCACACGTGAATCATCCAAAACTAAAACGGAAAAGCATTACTGCAGCAACAATTCCAAAAAATTAAAATACATCAGAATCACCTTCTCAAATCCCCCGCAAACACAAGATAAACAGCTTCAACTCATCAGTCTTCTCTTCCATAGCTGCTCCTTTTTCAGAGATTAAGAGATGGCTTTAAAATTTAACTTACAGATAAGTACTTTTCTACAAAATAAAAGTTCACTTTTGTTCTTAATACCTTCGGTTTAAAAAAAATATTTTTTTCCTCAAAAGTACCCAACAAAGTAGATTACAATTTTGCATAAGAAAAGAAAAATTAAGCTCACGATGCATTTTTTGTCAGTGACATTTTTCACTTTCATAAGTACACAAAGAATAACATAAGCAACTTCAACATCCCTGCTAAATAAACTCACCTTTCTGCACAGGAAGGCCATCTATGTGAGAGACCATTGCATTTGATGAAGGGGTTTGTACCTTGCCAGTCAGAGGTCCTGACTCAGGTTTGTACTTTAAACTATGAGACAAGTATTTCTGACAAAATACATAAGAAAAGTCAGGAGACCAAGAATTTTTCTTACTGTAAATTAGTGAAAAAACTAACATAGAGCAAGAACAATGGAGAACAATCAAAAGGAATTATACTCTACAGGAACAGAATTTTGCCACAGTCATGGGAAATAAAAGCCAGGATGCCAAAACAACAATGGACTGCCCTACAGGGCTGGAGCAGAGTGACTTGAGGGTGGGCAAAGATATCTGGCCCAATATCCACAAAAGAACACCGAGAAAGAGAGATCAGTTCTTTTCTTATGAGTAAAGAGAAATTTGGGACATTTGCAACTCCAAGTAAAAACACACAGTGAAAACAAAAGTATATAAACATAAAATTCTCAATTATTTTGATGACAGCTATTTGAATCGGATGAGCTAAAGAAATGCATCCTAAGAGAGGAACAACAGAGGACACAATTAAGACTGACCAGAGAAAAAGTAATCATAAATAGTAATTAGATATTTTTAAAATCCTGCCAAACCCAAGAAGCAGATCTTGTTTCAGCTACTATCTCCATAATTATAAAGGTGAAGGATATGATTGTGGCTGAAACAAGCAGATGCAAAACATAGAGCTGTCTGTCAAATCTGAGGAGGTGCTACTGCAGAAATAAATTAATGGTGCCAAGAGCTCTGCTTTTTTCCCCCTAAAGCAGTACTGGTTCTGTTGCAGAGTTCTGTTTCACGGTTTAAGCTCATGCCTGACACATTCTAGCCTATCGCAATTCTCCCTCCCCAGCTCCCAGGCCACGCCTTTAGTGGAGGGTAATGTGAAAAGCAGATTTTCAGTAACATAAACGCTGAAAGTGTTCCCCTATTTTTGCACAGTCCTGTTCAAAACCACTCAATTACTGTTTATGTATGGGTTGACACAAAGTAATTCTAGCACTTGATCATTTCAGTTGTTTGCATCCCACTGAACTGTGCAAGGAGAGAAAACCGAACGTGAGCCTTAAAACAAAAACAATTCACTGCTAAACAGATCCAAAAAGTGTTGAGTGTGAGTGCACCCTGTCTCTCGGTGCTGTTGGCAGGCCTGCCTGCCATCAATCACAAAAGTGAAGACAATTTCCAGAGATTTTTTTTACCACCCATTTGATCCTGATCAACAGGGTCATGTTGTACACAAGTCCTCTGCAACAGAGGAGACAGCAAGAAGCTGGGGCAGAAAATGAAGTTCAACTGCACTGTGTCACACACAGGCCCAACAGTTTATACCTTTACACACACATGAAACTTCTGACAGTAAGACACATTTTATAAAAATGTAAGGAAGGGCTTATTTTAAGTCTGCAGTTTAACTATGCATGGAACCAGTACGCAACAGTGAGAACAAGGACTAAGTTGGGTTCTTTTTTTTGTTTTTAGCAACCAGAATTACACTTTATGAGTTGGACTAGAGCTAAAGTGAAATTACTGCACAAAGGAGTAAGAGCCTGAACTAACTCATTATTACAGATCTAAAATAACACTGTGACAAAGCATATGAGACGTTATTCATTGCATGTATACAGGATGGCACATAAAAACTTTGCATAAAATAAAACTGCAGGCAGATATGTACTCTCAGCATCAGCAGGTGGCATTAGCAGAGCATATTTTACGTGTTTCTTAGCAGAAGCCTTGGGCTACATCAAAAAAACTTGGCAACTATGAGTTAATTAAATTGTAAAGTGGCAAACAGCGGTACTAGTAAGAGTTCTATGCCCACAGGAGACTAATCAAACATGCCAGTCTCTAAGGAGCAGGCTGGTAAACCTTCAAATCAAGAAAAGCCTATTACTTACTAGTCAGAAATGCACTGTACTTTCTGGTTTCAGCAGCTGAGTCCCATCAGAATGGAATTATTCTAGAATGAGACTATAGAAGATACAGAATAACCTCTCAGTTCACATTAAGTATTTGAAGCAGGAGTAAGTGCCAGATCAATACACAGCTAGTTAGGGTAAACGTTATTGTATAAGCAGGAGTTCACATATCAATAAAAAGGAAATATTATTTAAAACTTGCAAGGCTTTGAAGCCCCCAATTGAAAAGATCTTTACTGCTGGAAAACTTGCCATTACAAGGTAAAAATCCAAGCAAAACAGTACACTAAAAAAAAGCTATTTGATTCTTTTTGATGGATTTCAAAAAAAAATTAAATCCACCAAAATTTTATTTTTTGTTCTTTTATTCTGTGCCCCACCATTATACTTGTTCTGTAATTATTGAGATATTAGTACAGTCTCCCAGGTCTTGCCTAGAAAGACAGCTTATTCATTCCTCACACTACCTGTGATTTATTTCAGACTTTTGGAACAGAAGACTCAGAAAGAAAATGCATGCTTTGTAGATGTTTTCACACCTATTCTGGGACTGAATTAGAAAAAGGAAATGCTGTACAGTGTAGAACAATCCTGTTAAACACAGGAACAATTCAGTGCACACCATAGTGCCAGTCGGCACCCATCCTATTGCACAGTAGATCTAGTAATGCATCAAGAGAACAGTAGCACACAGGCCCTCAGGGCAGCACCACAGCCTGTTCTCTGACCATCCCCCACCCAGCCCCGGCATGGGGAAAAAAAAAAAAAAGAAAAAAATTATACCATATGAAGCTTTTGGGAAAGGGCATTCAAGTCTCCAGGATACGACTTCGCCCACTGAACATCGCTGCCTCCATGCCAAGTGCCCATCTGTGCTACAGGCTGGTTTGGGGAGCTGTGTCTGGCTTTTGTTCATGAAAATCTCTTTCCTGATGGTGTCTACCAGGCAAATTAAGAAATATTCACTGGACTGATTGCCCAAAAAAATCCCCACCACGGGGCACTGAAGACAAACACAGTTCAACCCTTCACAGGAAATTCCTGGTGCACAGAGAACCCAACCTGTCAGGATGGAGGGAAATGAATGGACACAGAGCAACAGCAGCTCTCAAATCCTGTAACAGCTAAACTTCACTTCAGTGCTTTCTGCCAGGCTAAGTCCATATCATCACCTGGCTCAGTACACTGCACAAGACATGCTCAAAGTCTTGGTTTTGACTCAATCAACTACATCATTCCTATCAGATTTCCTGCTTCTTAGACCCCAGATTGTTTTATTAACGCCTGGATCCATCACTCCTCTTTTGGTGCAAGATTCTTCTCTGCTTTTCCTATATGCTACTTAACTTCTTATCAAATAATCTGCCTACACTTTTAATTACCTACGAATTTGCTCTCTTTTTCCTGCTGTACATTGTGGTTTTCCCTCTTCTGCTGAGATGTCGTCTTCAGAGAATACATTTAGAAAATAAGAGTGTTTTGCAAAAGCTTTGATCTATTATCATTTGTATGCTCCTCCCCATTTCAGTCTGTTTCAGATCTTCTCTGTTTACTACAGCTACAAAAAAACCCAGCCCACAAACCGGCACCCAACACACACTGAGCTCTTTACAGATTATTTAACTACCAAGCTGTTCGTTTCACATGCTATATTGGGAAAATTCCTTCTAAAGCATAAAACAAAAAGTCCATTATATACTTTCATCAACCTGTAAAGATTATCTCATTCACTGTAAGTCTTGCAAACAGTCACAAGCATAAAATATTACACTGTGAGACCTTTAGAAATCAGCTGGTTATAAGCATGGCTTGTAAATCAGATTCTTCCTACAAAATGAGCACGCCAAAGGGGAGGAGTACACATTATTTGACACCAGCTTGTTGTGGTTTTAAGGGTATATAGCCAGTTTGGGTTTTACTGGTATATATATACTTTTCCACATATAATGTTAGTTCCAAAACTTGCCATTTTGTGGACTCTGATTTAGCTTTATTAAACTATGTAATGACAGAATTTCTATTAAAAAAAACCCAAGCTAGAACTATAAACTGTGGCTCCATGTTACTGGAAGCTGCTGAACAAAGGATACTCAAAAGGACCTGCATCTACTGTAACCATAATCCGTTTTTATTTATGAAGTCTGCCTCAACATTCTCCTTGCTTTATTAGAAGCAAAGGTAGAGAAAAGCCCTAGTCTCATACTAGATGAGGCCAGCTTTTGTACCAGACAGTAAATATTTATCAAAAACACTTTTGACAGGACTAAGTGACTTCTCCTTTTCCCAGACTTCCACATTTTCACAGAAGCAAAACATAGTTGAATCATTAAACTGTCTCCACGGTAAACCACTCAAGCAACACAGTGCCTCAAACACTATAGAGAAACCCAGAAGAAACTGAAAACAAAACACAACAAGAATGCCTACTACTTTTAATAAAGAATCATTTGCATTTAACGAAACATCTTCCTGACAAAGAGTTCTAGAATTCTTTAAGTCTTGACAGCACAAACCTGTGTGTAACAGTTATCAACTCTCCATTTCTGCTCAAGAACAACCTGCTAACCTCAGATAACACATCAGCCAGGCAATTTGCCTTAGTCTTTCTGTGCCTTTTCCACACCGCACAGTTAACTCTGCTCTTTTTGAGTAAGGCATCAAACTTCTGGCCATGAAAGCCTGCAGCAATTTTGCAGGAGACTGTGGGGAAATAACAGCTGGGGGTACCACCAGAAGTGTGCTTTGATGGCAGCCCGGTAAGAGCAGCACAGTAGCAATCAGAGCTCAGGCCCTTCCTGCACTCTGAAGACAAGTTGCACTAATTCAGACTTTATTCCCCATGGGTAAACCACTTATTCTCCTAAGAACAAGAAGTCCAGGTGGCAGCACATCTAAATGGCCAACGCTAGTGGTGGGCTAGAATTTTTAGAAGTTAACAAGTGCATGTGTAAAGCCAGTAAGATGGAAACAGATGGTTAACAGCAGCACACTTGAAGGCCTCATCTCTCCCACAGATGCTCAGTTGATCTGTCTGGATAAACAGATAATTATTTTGTTATTTTCTCAGCAAAAGAGCTTAAAACAAATAATTATTGTAGTACAGACATCACTCAGGGCCCAAATCTTTGAGCCCCAACACAGAGGTGAGCAGAAGCTTCAGGGCTTTCTCTTGGCTAACCAAGCTCACTGCTTCAACCCCTCCCCCACGTTTTCTTCCGGCTTTTTCTTCGGGGGAACAATGGCCAAGGTCGCTCAGCAGAGTGTTCTGGGGAGTGCCATCTAGAACATGAATCAATGTCATCATAAAGTCAGAGTCACCACGTGCCAAGGCCCAGATATTTTCCATTTCACTGATAAGCCTTTCACATCCCAAAAGGGAGTTTTGACAAAAGAAACAAAGAATGTATCTGCCAAAATACCTTCCCAAATTATGCTGTAAGTCCTTCTGCAGTTATTCCTCACCGCTTTCTCTGTGAATTTAAGGAAGAATAAAAATCACCCCTCCACCAGAACAATAACAAAAGTCTCACAGCAGTCACCTAACCACTCTTAGTTCCCAAACATAACCAAGAGCATCTATGGGAATATCAAGTACAGAAATTATTTTGAGAAGCCCTCAATAGGAGAAGAGAAAATAGAGTTAAGTAAAAAGGCTTGGGAGTTACAATCACGATTTGAAATACTCACTACCTGACATTTACATTGTGGATGCTTGGCACCTTTACCCTTATTCCAGAGTTTCTCTTCAGATCTCTGCTAACCACAACACAGAAAGTGGACAGACTCTCAGCTCTTTTCTAGTGGCCAGTGACAGGACCCATAGGAAATGGCCTGAAGTTGGGCCAGGGGTGTTACGGTTGGATATTGGAGAACGTTTCTTAACCCACAGGGTGGTTGGGCACTGGAAAAGGCTTCCCAGGGCAGAGATCACAGCACCAAGTCTGACAAAGCTCAAGCAACATTTGGAAAATACTCTCAGACACAGGGCGTGAGCCATGGGGATGGTTCTGTGCAGGGACAGGGGTTGGACACAATGATCCTTGTGGGTCTCTTCCAAATCAGCATATTCTGTAATAAGATCTTTCTGGTCCTGGACAAAGAGGATTAGACATTCTATCTGAAGTTTCCAGTATATTAGGAAAACCTAGATTGAAGTAGGTTTTGATTAATTTTTTTTTTAAAGTTCAGATAAACATTTCTGAACATACCCTAATTATTTTTTCTTGCAGAAAAAAGAATGCAAAAAGACTCACAGGATACTCATGGAAAGAGCTGACACAGGAAAAAAGTTGTCAGAGACTTTAAGATTCACACTTCCATCATGATAAAAATAAAGACCTGCTTTTTACTCTAAGAAGGTATGCATAACCTAGACAGGTAATATGCAGGAGCAGCCAGAGCTGTTGATGGTGCCACCAAAGGTAAAAAAGAAAGTAAAATCAGAAATCACTTTTATGAGTGTTTGTATCCCATCAATGCCATGAAAAAGAAACTTTATTCCTATTTCAGTGAACAGTAAATGTCTGGTGATCTCACAAGTAAAACATCCTGCAAGTCTTGCAAAGCATTCACGGAAAATACATTAATAAAACAGATAATCTATGTACCTGAATCTTCCACGAAAATCTTAGTGCTATCTGCAGGGGGGTTTTAGCTTTTTCAGACCAGATTCTGAAATGTTGTTCAAGCACCTAAAAATAGAGTTAGACATCTGCTAGAGTTTTCAAAAGCATCTAGCACTTCAGATGCCTGACTTGGTGAGAAATGGCTACAACTGCTTTCCACTCAAACCAGCAGCCAGCATTTCCAACCCAACAAAGTAATAATTCATATTCAATTCATCTTAAATGTTACACAAAAACAGTAACAGGCTGTAAAGTCAATATCCATTTCCAAAACAGTACACTGGCATCAATGAAAGTGTTTTGTATGTTCAAAACACATCTGAACAGCCCTAACCACAAACTGTACCAGCCTACACTTACAGGCCTGCATGTCTTGTACATCCTGTACCCACATAATGCAGGAAAATACATTTATTCACTCTTATGTCTTTTAGACAAGTGACTGAGTCAGCATGTGAGATGTTCCCAGAGCATATAATGACAGAACTATTACCTTACTTACAGTGAGTCAAATTTATATGTTACCAGGATCAACCTCTGAAAGTGCTGAAGATTTGATTCTTGATCTTATATTCCAATTTTGATTGCAAGATGTACCAATTATGCATTAGTTTTAGTTAAATATTAACTGGATTTTTAAAAAGAATTTACCATAATCCAAGAAATGGATCTTTCAAATTTTATTATTTAATCAATGTTTTATTATTTGGCATGAGAACACATCTTTGCCACTTGACCCCCTAGGGTGGTCTTTTGTTTCTTACCACACTATAATGTATGGAAATGTTCTCCAAATGCAAAAACTATCCTATATATTGCCACCATAGGCTTTTTTTCTCCTACTTTTTTCCAAAACAACTGCCACTGATCAGTATGAGACGTAGGTAGTGGAGCAGAAGCAGCACTGTTCCAGTCAGAGATGACAATTTCTAGGTCAGCATTTTTGCTAAGGGGAGTAAAATGAGATTGAAATACCAGACAGCAACTGTTTATACTTTACAGCAACCTGTACAGAAGTAGTGCATCCAACTTAATTATTTATTACAGCCTTACAATAAAGATGACAAGAAAGCAATTGTGCCTAGATTTGACTACACATTAAAAATAATTTTGCATTGCTGTTTCTTAGAATCTTTAAAAGCATTTGCTACTATTCTCTTCCCTGCCCCCTTTTCTATCATCTTTATGGAAGACTAAAAAGAAGGTTGGAAGAACAAAGTCTCAAACCAGAAAAAGCAGACCTTGAATGCTCTAGTATTACTTGGAAAATGGAGTGTTGTATTCTGCTACAGGAGATAGCACTTCAAATTTGAAAGGTCAGCTGCAAAGCTTGGCTTCAAAAGCAACTCACAATCACAACATCAGAGAACAGAAATAACTCTTCCTGGGCCAGGAACAAGCACAGAATCCTGGAGACTATTGTTTTCAGGTAAAATTGACGAAAGAGCCAAGTATCTCCTGCTGCAACCCTGCCCATCTTTAGTGAGACAGTATAAAGTCCCACTTCCCTGAAGACAGCAAGAACTAAGCAGCAGGAAGCACTCTCCCTGCCCGCTGCCCAGCTCGGAGCACTCGCAGCCTGCGCTGACACCGCTCCTGGCACAGCCGCCAGCTCCTGGCACCGCTCAGCGCCCAGGGCTCCTCTCCCAACCGATTCATGCTGGTATCCTTCCTACAACCCACCGGGCGCCCCACTCCCAACCGATTCCTGCTGGTATCCTTCCTACAACCCATCGAGGGCTCCTCTCCCAACCGATTCATGCTGGTATCCTTCCTACAACCCACCGAGGGCTCCTCTCCCAACCGATTCATGCTGGTATCCTTCCTACAACCCATCCACCCTCAAACTCCTCAATTGTTTCGTGCAGATCATAACTGATAAAAATGCAGGATACAAACCACCAACCAGATGCTCAAGATCAATCTCTTTTCCCCTCGAAATTGCTCTCAGTAAGACTTAGCTCAAATTTGGTGTCAGATATGGAAATCGTACCATTTTTCTTCAATGAAACTCAGACTGTAGGTCTGATAGATTTATTTTCCTTCCTCAGTAGGAGCTATGCATAAAATATTCACAGCCTATTTAGGCAAATATGTTTATATTTATCCAATACAATGTTTGTTTATACTGGAAATAAGCCTTGCATAGTAGACAGCCCTTATTCTTTGGAGAGCAATGGTGAATCTCTCTCCAGTCACCTAGTGTTGGTTAGATAACTACTGTTGATTTATTAACATTCTGCCACCAAATTTTAATGCAGAGGAAATTGGTAGCCCCACAGTGACTGAAAATTCTTTTGTATTATGATACAGTCTGCTGAAGCCAATAAATATCTTTAGTGGTCCTTGCTGATAGCATGACATTACTCTGCAAAGCCACACATTTCCCTCCCCCCTCCTTTCTCATGTTGTTTCATTTGATGGAAGGATCAAAGCCATCAAGTCATTTTTTCACCCCAACTCAATCAGGCAAGCAGCTCTTTGAAGTGATATTTTTTCTTCCTTATTTTTCTTTTATTTTTTTTTTCCTCATTAGGAAGAATCTTTCCAAAAACAGTCTGACATTCTGAAGTTTCAGAATGGTAATTCTACAACAGGTGTGACATGTCTCCAAAAGCAATGCTCTGATGGTTTATTTATGGGCTTTAGTCTTTCTTTCCACTTAAGAAGAGACCTTGAATATGTTTTCATATGTCCAACATATATTTAGAAACTCTAAAGGCAGCATCCATTCATCAAAAACATGAAAACTAAAGACAAGAGTTCAAATAAATCTGAAAAGCCATTTGTGGCTCCAGCTTAAGGCTGTCATTGAAAGAAGTATATCAAAATACCTTCATTAATGATTGCCTTGCAAGTGCTGGGAAGTTGAAAGCCTGTTACTAACATTTTTTTTCTCTAATGGGAATTCAAACTACTGTGCAAAAGAAGGCGAATAAGAAGAGGTGAAGGGGAAAAAAAAACTAATTCAAAATGATTTCATTTCAGAAGTCAAGAAACATGGCACTTTGTTCAGCAACACAAAAGAAACACCACAATTTTCTCTTGACCCTTGATAACACAAAGCAGGAATCATCCAAAGCAGTAGGAGCCAGAAAATTCAGTAATCGCTGTCAATCTGTACCATTAGAAAAAGCTTAGTGATTCACTATATTGTTAATGTGTGCTCATCACCAGAGTTTTTTAAACATATTTCAGCACCCTCATCACAAAGAGCATTAAGAGATATAAACAAAAATCAGTACTTTCCATTTGTAGTCTCACCATATTTTTAAATCTCTTCCTTTATTTTAAATAGGGCTAATAAAACAAGAAGCTACTAGAGGTCACTGGACTGAAAACCAGTGTCTGCTGGCCAGGTGACACACTAGTAACAGTTGAGGGTAAAATTTAAAAAGGGAGCAGGGAAAGGCAAAAACAGGCAGCACAAGTCACAAACCTTCACACTTCAATAGTACTTGAAACAGCACGTGCTTCTTGTTACAGAGCAAATGCATAACACAACATCCTTCATTTCTCCATCAAACGGTGGCTTAGTGTCCCCTTCTTGGGCAAGGGGTGGTGGTTGAGATTTGTCCTGAATTGCTCCCTACAGCTGATACCACTGAAGAGGCATCAAACAAGCAGCTTCCATAACCATTCAAAAGGACATTGGAGCTATTGAGTATTCAAAACAGAAACTTTAATGGAAAATGCATTCTGATTTATTTTAATAGCCCAGATTACATACCCATAACACTCAGAGGGGGGAAAAATATCACAGATATTTTAGTCAGGCAGAAATTTTTAGCACCAACTTAAAGACTTCAGAACTTAGGTCTACAATTTGTGCAAAATGAGAAACAGAGTTTAGGAGCAAGGACCCCAAAAACTGGGAGTGCAAGAAAAACAGTTAGTGTTGTTATCTCCAAACACAAACCCACACTTCATTTCCTGCCATTTTCACTTATTCATAGCTTCAAAAAGACTCCAAGTTTGCAGTGGAATTATTAATTTAAGAGCAGCTAACTGAGTTCAAATTAAAGACAGCAGTGATAAAAATTACCAGGTGCATTCATTTTTGAACAGCAGTAGTCTCAGAAGCAAAAGCAAGCCCTATTGAAAAATCAGAACCATTTCATCTGGGAAGAATCTCTACAGAGAGCAAAACAAAGGCAGGGATAACAAACTCAAAACTGCTGCTGGAAGAAAAAACGAGGTAAGCAACCAATTCCCTTGGCTTCATTTTCTGTGTAGGAAATGGACAAAACATGTCACTTTGGTAACCTTGGCCCTACAGCTCTTACAATATGTTTGAGTTAGTTTAGGCTTTTTTTAGATTGCCACCATCCAGATGCAGGAATTTAAAATCAGTTTTTCAATATCAGTGCTTTTCCTGTCTCTTTCTGCAAGGCACATACAGAGTGACCCATTGCCTCCAGCCCAGAGACTGACACTAATGGTAAATCTATTTCACTTAAACTGGTAATTCAGCTGCATAAGGGAGGTCAGAAGGTGCCAGCCCTTGTTTTAATATTGCCTTGCACATTTAACATAGAAATCAGTGATGCATTTCAGGGTGTCATTCAGCTTCCCTTAAAGCTTTACTCTAGACCTCAAAGAACCGTCAAAGTTTGGAACAGCACCTGTTCCAGTCAAAGAACAAATGACTATTTATAGAACAAGTGTTCTGTAAGCAACACAGCTTACATGTAGCATTTTTATATAGAATATAATAGTCTATGCAAAACAAAAAATTAATAGACATTAATTCTGGGGGTTTTTGTGAGTTACAGCAATACAAGATCTTGAAAACATGGGCAAGCTTCAAGAAGTCAGACATGAGCAAGCTCCAGAAGCTGTTGGTTTATAAATGGGTATCTTACATCAAGCAGTTAAACAAAAAAGCCACCCAGCAGAAGATCTTCACCATGCCACTGAGTTATAACAAGTGAAAATACCTAGTGTGGATCAAAGATTTTTTTTATACTCAGGCCCTTAAAAATTATACTGTTTTATACAAATGATACTGTTTAATTGCGCTCAAAACAAAAAATATATATTAAAAAATTATGATCAGCTAAAAGGACAGTCCTTAATTTCTTTGTCTTTGTGGATTTAAGAAATAAAATTTCAAGATACAAACAATGTGTTCAAGTAACACTATGAACCAAAGAACAGAATTCATACAAATTAGTCATCTTTCAGAATGACAAGGGGCTTTTTGCTCTGCTGTAAAATTTCAAGCAGTATTAATACATTGATGTCAATGGAACTAAAAATTTGTGGGTACTGCAGGAACATGAAGATTGTGTATTGTAATAACTCACCATGATACAAATTATAATTATTAATATGCAAGTCATTTACACACACCAAGACTAAAAATATTGTTTCATTGTGATAATGCCATAATAGAGAGACATTTTCAGCATCTGTTGTTGCATTTCTATCAAATGAACAGTCCACTTCACACATGGTGGTTATGAACAAAAACCTCCTCATGTCTAGTTGCATTGCTCAATATTTGTTCTGTTTCAGTGCCATCTGCAAACTCTGTTTTCAGTCATAAGTTCAAAGGAGTTAGAATAAAATACTACTATAATTTTTGTTTGGGGTTTGTTTAATACTGCCATTTATCATTTAGCTCTAACTATCTTTATTAACAACCAAGGGTCTTGCATGATTCAATTTATACCAACTCAGTTCTTGGTATAAGACTGTAGTTTCCATATATTAACTAATTACATAAATTATGTGCAACTCCCCAAACAAAACCACCTGACAGTTCCTTTCTGTGCAGGGACACAGGCCTGTTATCACCTATCACACCATTCAGTATGCGGACTATAAACAGGAATATTGAGCAGGTGGTGGTAATAGTATCATGCTGTACATAACAGAATTTGTAAAAGTTTTATCAGTAACAGCAGCCATGGGACCTTTGAAATAATGTATTACTGTTTTTGGCCATTGCTCCCCTCCCTGCATCAAGAGCCATTTCAAGTACACGTTGTTTAACTGAGTGGGGAAACACACCTATGCTGATACTTGCAGGCCCAAGAGCACCGAGCTTTACAAAAGGCAGTGTTCATTATGAGTGATCTTCATATATTATTCTTGAGAAATCCCCAAAGGCATTTGAAGATGTGCCTTAATTCTTTTTCCCAGCCTTCTTTGTGTTCTTTTTTTTTTTTTTTTTACAATTCCTTGTTAAGGAAGCAAACCCCAATTTTTATTCACGAAATTCTAACAAGTAGAAATTTCTCATGAGTAATGTAGAGCAAAGATATTTACCCACCACCAAAGTGTGTGATGTCTGTGTGCATCTCCCAGGTCTATATTAAAGTAAAGCAGGCTACCAGCACCACAGATGACTCTTTTATGCTAAAAATATGCATAAAAATAAAAATGGAGCTATATATGCACAGGGTTGCCAAGATGTTAATTATGACCCAGAAAAAATTCTGCAAAGCCTCAACAAATTGATAATACTGTTTGCCAAACTAAAACATGATTTTTCACAGAACTCCCAGTAACAGTTTAGCTTTTATGAGTGACAATAAAAGAGCATATTGTAACCTTTTTAACCTACTTGCTTTTCAAAGAAAATTACAGCCCATAACACTTTTTCCCTGCTGCACTTTCAGAAAAAAATTATTTTTTCAGCTCCAGTTAATGTTGATCCATAGACCACCACTTGTTAAAAAATTTTAAAATTGAAGAGTATTTTCTGGGTAGCTGAAAATTGGAAGCAATGGAATAAAACTAGCTAGCCATTTCTGCACCTGGGAAAGTATTATCCTGCTCCACAAAATGTGGTGTTTCATGACACGGCCAGCTAATGGTTCCACCACTACAGGGCTTGCTGTGTTATTTTTAAATATAAAGGTTCAGTCTGCAAAGTTTCATTGCATTTATCAATAGTTCCTGTTTTCTTTTCAAGCTATCCAAAAGTTCCTGCATCAAAACAGCTCGCCATACTTTCAGCACACACACAACTATTCAAGCTCTGAAGTAGAACAAAAGTATTTTACTACTTTGTGATTGAAAAGTCAGTAATGCCTGTGGTTTACACATTTCCAGAACCACAAGCACTGAAGATCAACCTTACAAAAAGGGGACTTGATAAATTCTCCAATACAGTGATCCAAGAAAATCTGTAGGGTTGAAGCATATTATTAAATCTAATTCTTGGAATTGCTGGTTGTGCTCCAGGTGGGCTTTTATCTACAATTTTAGACATGTGCAATGTCACCATTGATTTCTGAGTAGCAGAGGGTCAATAAAAAAAAGAGATGATATTTCAGAAAAAGCGTGAACAACCCTTAAAGTTGGTAAGTAGTGCACATGCATTCGGTGCTCCTACAGATAAGCTTCACCTTTGTGCTTTACTGATCACTGAGAGGAGCGTTTTTCTTTTATTAAACTCCATTGTTTTATGCTTTGTTCTTCTAGACTCAAATGAAACTGAGCATAGAATTCCAATAAAATAGAAATACATCAACAAATTACTGAGAGAATCCAGAAAACCCAAACACAGACAACAGACAGGAATTACTTATTTTTAAATGAAGACTGGAACCATTCGTCAGTATAGATTGTCTAACCAGCAGGGAGAAGTAAATGCTGCAAGTAGGACAGGAGTCAGTGCACCAAAGAGTTGGTATCATTCAAAAGCCATACAGCTTCCAAAGTGTTCCAATTAGACTTCAATTAAAGAGTCCAAAACAGGCTCTAGATTGAAATTAACACATTTTACCACAAGCTTTGCTAAACAAAGAAATAACAGACTACTGAATCATTTAAAAGAACAATTAGGAAAGCTGTGAGGAATATACAGCCAGATACACCAAAGGCAAAACTGAGTATTTGAACAGATATTCTTTTATGAACATCTACAAAGGCAGCAAATTGAGAAACACATCAATTTCTCATTTTAGGTGGAAATACTACAGTGATGACAAACGGTAGAAATAAAGATGAAGAACAAACCTTGACTTTCACTATCATTAATGCATATTTCTGCACCACCAAAAGGCTTCTTTAAACCCCCCCTCTTTGTAAAGAAATCTTTTCTTTCTAAAAAATTAAATTTCATATAAAGATATCTAACTATCTTTAAAAATTTTTTCTCTACAGTTTGCAGAGAAAGCAAAAATAATTAAGGTAAGTTAGAAAGGAAAAAACAGTGATGTTTCACAAGACAACAAAACACTACTTTATGACGAATACATACTAGAGTCCCACAGGTAGTTTCACCTTACCATATCCTTAAGCTTTTCTTCCCCCAATCTGCCAGTGATACGAAATGATGAGATTTATGAAAAAGAACAAGTTATATTATGAAATTCTGTTTTCACTAGCACTGATGTGTATAAGCACTTTTATATTGCAGACATGAAGTTCATATATTTGAGAGGTCTTGAAGATGATTTTTCACCCGTAACTTCCTAATTGTTGAACAGGACTGGACAGTTTCACCAGCAAATTAAAAATATTTTTACATTTATTTCTATTCTTAAAATTAAGCACATGGTACAGTCTTCTGTATGCTATACATTACAGTCCTGGCAGTACATGGCATTTTCTTTGTTGATGCTAAGACAGTGACACATGTCAGCATGTACTCCTAAAGATATTGCCATAACTTTAAAAAAATCATACTTTTCCTGTTTGCCTCTCCCAAAGCCACTCTTTCATATAACAGAAAATGAAAGAGATGACAATAAATAGGCAAACAAGAACAAGAAAAAAATCAGCATCACTTTTTTTTAATAGATGAATAAATCTGTATATAGATGCGTTTATCTGACATACTAAAAGCAAATATGTGTAAACTCAGTTACTACCGGTATCATCTGCCCACAGAATTTTATTTTAAGTTTGCCTAAGACAGGCAGAGCACAAGCACGTCTGCAAACTCACTGCTGTTGGCTCGCTGGCCAGTGCCGGGTTCTGCAGCTGTCAGCTGCAGCAATCGCACAGAGGCAGAGGCTGCAGCAAGCAGATTGTAATTTGGGCCCCAAGAGAACTGGGCAAGGGATGCCAAAGGTAAGTCATATTTATCTAAGGACTGGAGTGAAATGCCAGGCATAAACAAGGTATTATTAAACCTTCTTTGTTTTCAAATCCTTTTCTTTGTCCAATCTGTATTGCTCAGTGAGCCACAGCTTTACAGCTTTGTTCTGAAGAACCTTTAACATCTATTTAACATCATATTTCTTACAGCAACCCAAAGCAAACTCTTGCAGGTACCAAGGTCACTAAACCTCCTGATCACAAGCAAAGACACTCTGAGATGAGATAGGGTGATTCAGCAGTACGAAGAGTTAGAGGATAATAACTGAGCATAACAATAATGCAGCAATCCGGGCTGAATTGCCACGTCTGTAGGACCCAAACTGGAATAGATCTTTCTAGGAGGAGACATAATTAGCAAGGGGATGAGGGGAGAAAACACCTTCTGCACCAACTAAATTGGATGGGTTGTGATGAACTTGAAGTTGTTATACTACTGAAATTTTCTAGCACTTGGAATTCAGATATTTCCATGTCCAACTGCAGACTTACTAAACATCACAAAAGGGAGTGAAAAACACTCATCTCCATACTGACACAAGAGAGGTTCCTGTAAACAACCAAGGCTTAGCTTCAGTTCTTGAGTGATGTATTCCAGCAAGATACCACTGTGCAAAAGTCATTCCCACTAACTGCAAGACAAGCTTTTCATATCAGAACTCCAAGGGAGTAACCACATAACCCCCTGGATGGGCACTTAGACCTTCAGAGCAAACCTGCCATACAAAAGCTTTGTAAAGGAGGAACAAAAAGGTCTCACAACTGATTTTGGAGACCAGAAGGACATTGAGTGCTAAGTCAGAAAATAAGGACTTACATGATTCAGCAGGAATGTTATAGGCAGGAGAAGAAGGACAAGATCCCCTCAGGGATTCTGATCCAAGCCAAGCAGCATACAAGGGGTTATGAAGAAGTTAAGAGGACGTTCAGACAGGTGCAGTATTGTTTAGATCAGTAATTTTCAGCTGTTTTCAACTAGAATCTCCATATGGCAAATACAAGTTCACTGACAGTAGCCACTTTTTGCACACTTTAACAGCAGCCAACAGATTCTCAATATCACTAGTCTATATGTAATTCCAGATGAGGAGCCTAGGGGGGAACACCTGACTTGTGGCTAAACTGAGAAGACTCCATTTCTGGGCACTTCTGAAAACTCAGAATATCTTCCCATGCCCAGCCTTGTCCCCAGCTCACAGTTCTGTTCTGCAAAATGGCAAAGCCTTGTCATTACATGCAGCAACAATGCACTACTGGAGACTTCTCACAGCACACGACAACATACAGTCTATTCAATTTAAAGATTATAAAGAACATAAAGGCACATACGAGAAAGACAAATAAAATTTAAGAATAGCTGTTTTACTAGGAAAAAAACCTGCAAAACCAGGATGAACAAAAGTCAGATGGACTGCAGATGAGGACAGGAACATTTACTTACCCAACACACAGGCCCCACATCTGTCCTCTCACAAATCATAGCACCTTTTTTATAGTAAGAAGACTTAACAGGATGAACTCCAAAAACTCCTTTTTATTGCACTCTACCTCCTCTCCCCTCCGCCGCCAACCTCATCTCTTATAACCTGGGCTGTTTTCCTAAAGCACCTGAAGCTCCTGTGCTGATTGGTCCCAGCTGGGAGCAATAATAATGAACTCAGTGAGGGCCAGGTGTATGGGGTGGTGTTTTTCAAATCACACAAAATTTGCTAAAAGGTTTACTAGTTTGTACTTATTTAGAGTTATTTATGATGATTTTCATCTCTGCAATTTTTTCTGTAAGGTGACCTTGAACTTGATGTAAGTTTCTCCTTTTTAAGTGAATATGTTACTGTAAGTACTCAAGAAATAACCCATTAAACTTCAAGAATAACTGCATCCATGATCTACAACAATGAAGAATTGGTATTGTTTAAAAAAATCTTTTTATTATTATTTTTTCTTGAGGTGACAATTTTGTTTGTAATAGTACGTTATGACTATACAGAAGTGTAATTTGACTGTCCTGCAGAATTAGACCACTCCTATTTCTTTACTAAAAAAATATGAACGTCTAGCAGAAGAGACAGATGAGGTGCTTTGGGGGCAGAGACAGACAACTGTTATGTGTGATAAAATATCAAAATACATTATCTCTACCATTACCATTGATTTCTGTTGGTCCCTAGGCACTACTGTCATGGGCATGAGTAATCTGAGCTCAAGAATGTGTGTTATACCAACACATGATGGTGATAATAGGAAGTGCTAAAAATGCATAATAGATACAAATTGGGCCCAAATAAACTGAGTAATTGTAAATATTTTTCGGTTGCAAGTGTTCTAATTAAAATATCTGAAGCCATTATTGCTGTATGCCAGCACTGAATTCCATCTCTAAACACACAACACACAGGTCCTAAGATTTCAGCAGTGTTCAGGTCTCCTGGCTCGAATAAGAAGCCTTGCTGTGCAACACGTGCATGTTAAGCAACTTTGCAAGTTGCCTAAGCACAAGTTTAGGTGGGTGTCTTACCCCAAATCTTGCACAATTCTCTCCTAAGTACTCTTGCATTAAAACAGGTTTCTCTTCCTGTGTTAGTAAATGCTGGTCACCTTATAGAATAAATGTTTCATTTCTTTCTGAGGCTTATTGTAAAGGAAATGCAGGAGTTAACTAGTTTATTTAGATCTAGAGAGCTGCATGTCTGTGAGGAAAAGGTCAGAGAACAAGCACCTGCCCAAAGCCGCTCTCTGACCCTTAATAAGGTTCGGTCTTCCAAATGCAACTGCCAGAACCGTTAAAGCAAGACCTTAAACATCAAAAAGTATTTACATCTATCAGCCTACTCTACTGCCAGATGCACCTGCCCATGGCAGGGGCTTTGGACTAGATGATCTTTAAAGGTCCATTCCAATATAAACTATTCTATGATTCTGTTATACACTTGAATATTTCAGCTGCCAAGAGGCATTTGGAGTTATTCCAGCCTGAGCCTCTTTCCTTCTCCTTCTTTGTTCTCCTTTCATTCTTCAACCAACCAAATAAAATTCAAAATTATGTCAACTTGCATAGCAGTAATGGCCATCTTAAAATGAGTATATATTATTATTTACAGCCCAGAGGAAAAAGATGTATATTTGATCAATAGAATGCCAGAACAAAGAGCTATTTAGTCCCTTTTTAATTCCACATCACTTAAAATACACCCAGAAAAATAATTCTGTGGAGAAAACTAAGCAGATATGGTGGGCTAGTGAAGTCACCTGGATGCGTAGTCTGAAATCTCATCCTTGAAATCTGCCCCACATAAGTAGATTAAGAAATTAAATAATTCTGTGAATAAATAAATGTGTAAAAACCCTTTTAAAAGCTAGAGGAACTTTTATTAATGAAAAGTCAGTTAACTAGAAATGGTGGATATCTGGTTTTAGAACAACATAGATTTGTCCTAAAGATTCTTTGGGGATTTTTTTTCAAAAACTTTGCCGTGGATTTTAGAAGAGACCTATCCTGAACTGAAGAACTTCCAATGGTGTTTGAATATTAAAATGACTGTGTAAAAATACTGTTCATCTATTAAACAGATCTATAGATAAGATGTTTTTGTAAGGTTCTGATTCAAAAAGAAATAAATTTTTGTCTATAAAGTGAAGAGCTTCTATCCAGCCTTGATTTGAACTCAGGACTACTCGGTCTTGCAGCTCCCTTGCTGTCTGTCCCATGCTGCCTAGTCTTCTTCATATATTAACTTACATTTCTACTTTTTATTAAGCATTGAAATAATTAGCATGTATGGCACACATAATTGCAACATACCTTGGAGCCAACAGACATTTTCCAACCTCCTTTTAAAGTAAGAAGTTGATTTCTAAGAACTTAATCAGCCTTCAGCAACTAAAAAACACCTTTGGCCTTTCAGGGATTTTATACCCTTGCAAATTCCTTGTGAATCAAGATATTCAGAGGAACAAAACAGTGCTCAGTGCAAGTGAGTCAGTTGGAAACCACATTGTACTGGTAACAAGTACATAGTATTGGAAACAGGATTGAGTCTGCTATCTGGAGCAGGATGTGAAAGGAAGGAATTCGAGGTTACAGTGGCTTTCATGTTTCTCTCAAAATATTCAGGTACAGACATTTTAGCTGTTTAGCTGGCTGGGCCCATGATAGCTTAAGGAATCTTCATTTAACCACCTCTGACTTTACTCTTTGCTCAACTAATGCGTTTGACAATAAAAAAATCTACCTCTAATTAAAGCTACTGAAAAAAAAATCTAATTCTTTGTTAACAGACTTGCTTTTCAAAAGTACTGAGTCTTTCACTGCTCAGCTCTGGCTGTTATGAACAAAGTATTTGTCTTTTTTAAATGCATTCAAGCATTTGATTCTGCTTTACTGTTTCAGTTTATGGCTTCTGTGTGTGTTTGCAAGGCACAAAGATAAGAAATAAAATTAATTTACATTATCCAAAAAAAAGGATTGCCTATTCAAGGAAAAGAAATATTAGTGTTCATTATTATAGATCAGATAGTTTTAGAAATATCACTCTCCTATATTGGTTAAAATTTTAAGAAGAAAGAACTAAAAACATACCAGTTTAATACTGCTTTAGTGATCCCAAATCAACTCCACTCAACAGAGTTATGTGTATTTTTCCCGAATGTGTTTACTATATATTGGAACAAGCATTGGGAGGATTATTTATGATGTGACCAGAATACAAATCACTAAACTATGCTGCACTGTTTGAATGTGTACTAGGTTTCCTGCTAAATTCCCTAAGGCAAAAAGAAAAGATGCACAGATGGGAACTGTCTCTGTGCAAACTGATGCATTAGGAAAGAAAGATCTGATTAAATCACAGCTAGTCTCACCCACTTCATGAAACACAAGAGACATAAAATATCAGTGGCCACAGTTTTAAACCCATCCTTGGAAAATATTTGTAAAAATATGGTATTCAGGTACTTCGATAGAAACACTGATAAAATATTTGACCAAAGAAGAGAGAAACACACTCAGGGATGAGTGAAGGATTGATCTGAGCCAGATGAAAAGGGTGCACGTGCTACACTAGTCCACTCTCAGTTTCTTACACAGGGCTGTGTAGTCTTTGGTTCCTCAGGAGATCCTGCAGACTGGAGTGTTAGAAGCCTACACCCACCATGTGTCATAGGAGAGAAGGCAGAGACTGAAGTTACTGAGGGGTTAAATCTCCCGTATTATTTCTCCTCCTTTTGTCCAGTAAATCCTTTGGGGGGGGGGGGGGAAGATATTGGGTATCTTTCATTCTTTTTAATATGTTTTAATTTTAGTTTGCCTTCTGCATCTAGTCAGGCATAGCAGCAAGGCCATTTCCTTTTGTATCCAAAATCTAACTCCTTGAGGGATAAATAACATAAATGGGAATGAATTCAACCAGATCTTAAGAGTGATTTCAGTTTTTACTTCATAATTTCTACAAACTCTAGACTTGTAAAATATGCCAAAGGTGGTCCAGATGAGTGGCACAAATCAACTGACAATGTTTGTTAAACATATAGTAGAAGTATATTTTATACTCATTTCCCTTCTTTTTCACACCTATATCTAAACCTAAATGGACACTGGTGTGTTTTGCTGCTCGTGTCCTGTGCTGTTGCAAACCAGGATTACATTCACAAAGTCATAGGGCACTGTCTTCACTGAAGTAATGAATCAAAATCAAATTGCTTTGGTGGCCTTGAAGGAGCTGAGGACTGGGGTGCATTTATCACAGATGCCTTCAGCTGCTTTGCAAACACCGCATTGGTAAGAGGGGACAGCTTGGAGAAAGAAGTTTTTGTACTCTAAGCAAACTCTCAACTCTCTGAGCATGAGCAAGTGGCAGAGAAATTTCCATGATGACCACAAGCATCATTCTTGTGAACTCCCTAAACCAAAGAAGCCCTGTGAGGTTTATGCACTAAGGTATCCAAAGACAAACACTTTCCTCTTTCCTCTTTGTTGGATACAAAGCCCCAAAGCCTCTCCTTTGGTTACACAGTTTATCGCTGCTTGCAAGGAGAGCCTGAAAGAAAACACACACACCGCAGTCTGACATTTCCTACTGTGAGGTCAATTTATTGTTATCAAATTAGGCAAAACAGAGATTTGTGTCTACTCACATCAATACTGTGATTTAATCCTGGACTGTCCAAGAGAAACCCACATATCCAAAGCATTCTGAGCACCAGGCCAGGTCGACAAACAACTCCCAGTCAAAAGTACCACCAGAGACCTCTCCCAGGTCTTTGAAGCAGCTCTACAGACATCCCGCAAGGTGGTTGGTCTGGACAGGGGCTCAGATTATTACTGGAAGCTAAACCTTGGCTCTGTCCTGCTCTCTGAAGAGTTATCAGCCTGGATGCATTCACTGCATTATACTCTGCTGCTCAGGGTAGACATACTTTTAACCTGATTTCAATATATTGTTTTGAAGTTTCTTGGGAGCACGGTCCTATGACAGTGCAAAATACTTATTTTATGTTTCTATTACGATAAAAAGCACATGCATTAACAGCATTAAGCTTTTGTACAAGCTTAAAGAGAGAGAGTAACTGACCCGGGAATGAACACAGGTGGAAGCTGTTGGGTAAAGGTCTGCATTTAAATGCATGGACACCTGTGACAGAATTCAGTTAAGAGCTGCATCAGTGGATTTCAAGTTCAGCCCAAACCCCTGAAAGTGTTTGAGTGTAACAGCCATTGGAGCCAGTCATGCAAAATCAGCTTGGGAACTGAGAACATCTATTGAGAGGGTTCCTTTTCATCAAGTCCTCCTAGTACTTTCTAGGTGTTCCAGCCATAAAAATCCTTAACTAAGATCTGTAGGTTTTCTTCACAATGTGCTTTCTCTCACTGGCTGATCTTCTATTTCACAGTAAAACCTTCACTATGGGACTGAGTGATTTCAGATTTGTACATGTCTTCGCTTAAGTACTTTAGAGATATTTCAAGCAGCATTAAATCACGATATTTGACCTTGACAAATTATTTTATTACAGTTTTGTTAGATTGTTCACCTTTCTTACTGCTAATTTTTAAATACAGCAGACATTTCTAATTTTAGACTTGCAGAGATATTGGACTTCCCCTGAAAATAGTGTATCTGAATTCCTTCCACCACTCAGTTTCTTTCCCCTTCTCCACTGCCCTTGAGCATTTTGACTAGCATAAGACATTCTTTATTCAAATTGACCTTGTTCTATTTTATTGAAGATAGCCAAGTTTTATCAGTGTCATTCACTGCTTAGCAGTAGACAAAAAGACTTCCAACCCTCAAAAAACAGACGAAAAAATGCAAGGAAAAGAACATGTAAAACAGCACCACTGTAGTTTTAAGGTTTGAACAAAACAGTGAATTAATTTCTAACCTGGGCAGAACTAAGCTGTTTGAAGAGAATTAGACAAAAATCTTTGGGCATCGTAAACTGAAGAATTTGCATCAGCTTGAGACAGCCTTCTAAATTTTTCATGAAAATAAAACAATTGCCTTAGTCTAAATCATAGAATCCTATCTCACTTGAATCTAAGGGCAACTAATATTGTATGTACAATTGTATATAAATAGCACTCATTTTACTCTGAAAACACTGAGCTTGGGTCTACACCTCCAACTTGCAATATTAGTGCATGATAACCAAAGACAACGAGAACAGAGTCACTCATATGCACTCTCATTAGTACAAAGCTTCGTGATGGATCTTTAGGGAATGTCCCTGCAAGAATATTTTTGTTAAAGCCACAAAAAAATAAAGCAAATGTTTATAATATATTAAATATGACCTTTCTTAGCCTTGACTATTACTTCTATGGAGCTTTTTTTTGTGACACCTATCACAACATTTGACTTTTAAATAACTATGTCTATGTTTCTTAGGCTGAAGTCACAAACATAGTTATACCTGCTGTAGAACTTCATATATCCATACATAAATGTTACAAGCCTAATCTTTACATGGTTTGGGGAAGCCAAATATTATGAAATGTGGAAAGTCTCATCATCTCTGTGGAATTAAGTATCAGGAAGATCTACTGCAGCAATTGATCTTATATTTCTTGGTTGCAGCCTGTCCCTGAATTCACAACCACATTTGCATCGCAACTCCCAGTCAAGGGGAGCCGTGGGTCTGACTTACTGCTCCCATGGCAAGACACATTTAAGGTTCACAATTTCTGGCTTTGAGTCTTCACCACCCAGGCACCTTTAGCGCTGTCTTCACAAGCTTGCCAAAGAAATCCCAAGGTCAGTACAGTTCTAGTTACAGGCTTCCCTGGGACACTGGAAGCCATTCACCCCAACTTTGTCAAAACGGCCCTAGACAGAATCCTTTTCATCCCCTACAGAACCACATATCCGTGAACTGTTGGTGTTTAATCATCCTAGGACTTCAAGAAAAGTCATGGTTACCCTGGCAACTTCATGTATTTCCCTATGGATACAAAACACACACTTAAAAGGAAAATTACTGTATCAATATGAAAAATTCATCAGTTCTTTCTAAATTAAACATTCAAGCTAGTCAGAATAAAGCAGCTATACCGTTCGAAAGATCTAATAAGTTATTCACGTGTATTACAGATGTTACCTTGGATGCCTCAGTGCATGCTGTGTGCAGCTGCAGAGGTGGACATGAACACATGCACCCCTATTTACATCAACTGCATCCCCAGGAATGTGGAATTGCACCTGAGTTATTGAAACAACAGAGCCTTACAGTAGCTGGATAAATAACTAGCAGAATAGAGGAAACATTGTGATAGCAATTCACTTTCTGCATTTGGAGTATTTTGAAAAACTGAGGAAAAAATAGATAACACACAGAACATAGATGTGAATTGCTGTTAAGTTAGATTTACAATCAATTAGAGGATGCAACTATGCAGCAAAAATTTTTGAAGTACTTAAGTTTTAAGGTTTTAGTCATCTTTTTATTCCTGGTGTATTAAATAACTGTAAAGTAAAAAATCCACTGTTAAAGGGAATATCATGTAATCTTCATGATTAGAACATAAATGTATTCAGCAGAGCCTGCTTTCCTTCAGTAGACCATTCATGTGTGTCATTTTTGCCATTGACATGCAGCCATTCTGTCATTCCTCCCTTGCAACTCCAATTTTACAGAAGCAGGTGTAGAAAGATTTCGCCTGACCTGTTTGTAAGCTTAGGGGTGACCATAAACCCCAAATAACTGAATGCAGGCCAAAATCCAGCCCACAGAACCACATGTTCCTATTCAATTCCCAATACCCTCAAGTTTTATGAGGCATTTTGGGGAATCAATAACTACATTGTTTTCTTCTTTAAATTGTTTCCAATGGTTTTGACATAAGAGCTACGCTTTTTTGCTTTTCCCAAACTTTTTAATGTTCTATGTAAATCCCAGCAGCACTTATATACCAATTGATGTCTTTTCCTACTGTCAATGACTGCATTTCAAACCCATGTTTTGCTTCAATCTGCTATCCAGCATTTTCACTCTCAGTACTTATTCTTCGCTTTTGAGTGTGTTTCAAATTGTTTGCTTTGCAGACATATTACCTTCCAGAGACAGAAAATGCATTATCACTAATGTCAGCTCTCTTCTTAGTTTTCCAGAGTTATTATTCACCATAGCTGCTTCCTGTAATGCTCTTTCCTTAATGGATAAGGGAACAAGGGGCTGCAGTTCATTTAATTGTTCCAAACTTTCTCCTCATTACCTGCCTCTTCACTAGGAGTAGTAAAAGCAAGTGCATTTCATAGGAATAGGCCTCCAAGCACCTTTCATACACTGAAAATGGTCTTGTAGATGAGGCTGTGAACAGGTGAACATGAAATGCTTCATTTTCCTGAGACATGGCAAATGGTAACTTATTTCTTTACTTTGCCTTTTTGTCCCTAAGCAAGGGAAAAATACATCAATTCACCTACCAACATTTATTCTTTCTCACCTTGTTATTTCATCTCTTATACTGAAAGTTGTGTCTGAATGAGAAGAAATTCAGTTTTGGAAATCTGCCTGGTTTCAAAATAAATCAAAACCTCCAGGGCCATATATCTGAACTATACCACTCAAACATCCAAAACTAGTACCAAGCAGCCACATTTCTCTTCTAGAAAAGAGAATATTCACAGATATTAAGAAGAAATAACCAGCTTCCTGTGGTCAAAATTAGTCAAATTGATTAGGTCAATAAAAGGCATGGGACAGATATTTTGATGATGGTGTGGGATACAAATTACTGCTACAGAGATCAGAGGCATGAGTGAAGATAGAGTTCTGTCATGATCATCAAATGATGCAGCCAGATGATTTTGCAAAAGATTCCATGACCAAAACATATACAGTTACACTGGGACAGATGGTTTATTAAAAATGATTTGAATAACAATCTTTCATTGCACTAAGGCCAAAAACTCATTTAATCCATGCTATGGAAAATCTACCCCTCTGGATTCCTGCTGAAACATGGGCAAGTGAAAGGCTTCATAAATTTACCTTGAGGTGTCTGATACCTCACCTCCTGCATTTTTTTCTAGATTGACTTACTCATACCAAATATCTTCTCTAAGTTATTCCTAATGTTGAATATGCAAGATTTAGAAAGGCAAGTACTACTAAAACTACCAGGGAATTCAAAATTATTCTACCATAATAGCCATCACATAGAGGAATTTTTAAAAAATCTCACTTTGCAATTTTCACTGAGGTGCTTGAACTTGGAATGATTGATATAAAGGCAAATCAGAGAGCCATTTTCACTATTTGCATTAATTACTTACACTTTTATATTGTGTTTGTGTCTGCAGGCCAACAGACTGAGAGCTACTGTGACAATATGTATGGGAAGTATCCTGCTCTGTTCTTAAAAATAAGACCACATGAACAGAAGCTGCAATTAGAACTCGTCTTCTGCTGATCTTTTCAAAGAAACTTGGAAAAGGACAAGTGTCTTATTTCCTGGCTGGCACAAACAGACATGATAAAAGTATTAATCTCATAATTAGACAATTATCTTGTTGATGGCACTTTTGATAAAAGAAGACAAGAGTTTGGCCATGTTTCTTCCTCCCTGGGAAAACTGTGACCTGTTGAATATGAGAGAGTTGTAAATGTGAAATGTCTTCCTTTCACAGGCCAAACAGCTGAAAATCTAATCTTAAATAATGTTTCTGTAGACTGCACCTAATGCAAGTCCTGCCACAATCTTTCTTTTGTCTGAAGCTTCAGCAGTGGAAAAGAAATCCTGGCTGACAGCCCACTCACCAGGATTATCCATCCTGCATGAAGATATCATGCTGTATGATCCAAAATAATTTCCTTCCAATATTTTTCCATGTAAACCATTTCTGTTGTCACAAGTACTCGAAGTGCAAATGATGGTGGAAATACTGCAAGGCTGAGCTCTCCAACTGGGGCTGAGTCACTCACCCAGCTTTGGAAACCATTAACACAGAAGAAAATTACATACAGTCTTCAGGGCCTTTTTATAAGTAGTTTTAATTTAGAGCTTTTTACACCTCTAAATCCATTCTCAGATGTCATAATTACTTCTTGAGAGCACAAAATTATACCACTACAAGAAAAAAATGAGAAGGAAATGCAGACCATATTTTGCATCACTTAGGGGTTTTTTTGAACATTGGGCTACTAAAGAAACTCTCATGTCAAAGAACATCAGACAACTTTTCAGCCAGAAATTGTTGGATGACTGACTGACAGACCCTACGAGGAATTTTTATGTGACTTGTGAATATTATTTGTTGATAATGTGAATACAGTTAAAGATCTTACATCCCAATTATTTTTTAAAATGACATAATATTGTCGATTAACTTCAGAGAGCATTTATACATTATACAGAATTAATTAGCCTGGCATTTTTTCTGCTCTGAAAATGATGACTACGTACCACAAGTGCAAGACAAAGACAAAGAACAAAAAAGAAAAGGTCATTCCTATCTCCCTCTGACTCACCACTCCTTTTCTCATGCAGTCAGCCTGTTTCTCCCTAATGTATATAAAATGCCACATCTACAAATTTTCATCAAGCTGTATCAGGTTTCAGCACTACAAAAGAATTCATCTTAGATGATGTGAATATTTTAGGTGACTGCATTATTTTTAGAGTGGTTAATTCTAATCCAAAAGCTCGCTACAAACGAGAAGTGATAATTACAATAATAGGTTAACTGATGAAAAGACAATAATATATTGCAGATTTACAGAGGACGTAGCTTCTCATACACTTTAATTAATTATATGTTCATCTACATATGTTAATTATGTAAAGAATCTCCATTTTCTAACAACCTAAACTTGCTGTTTGGCAAGGTTTCATTACATGTGACTGTTTCACAACTGCAAGGAGAAAAAAGTAGCAAAATACTGAATAGATAGTTAATAATATGCATTTAAGTATTTTAAAACTTGTACAGGAAAACTTTTTTTTTGGGGGGGGGTGAAATCTCCATGTGTTGTGCTCACAATATTTTAAATCTCTCCATTTTTTCAAAATTTCTATTTTTCCACAGCCTCCCAAACTTACAGAGAGTTGCCTACATTTGCCCAAAAGATACATCAAATTAGCATTTTTCAGCTTACATGAATTGCTGGAGAAGCAACTAAAGGATAAAGCAATAATAACTTTTTCCATTGCTGTGCAGTTACTCATTGGAAAACGCAAGCATTGGAGAAAATACAACAGGAACAAGGCTTTCAGAGCCTGGGCCTAAGTCATGGGTCCTCAGCTTCTAAAACCCTCTTGAGCTGGGGTTCAGAAACTCAGTATGAATTCTGTAATGATCAGAGAAGCAGACAGAATTGTCCATAAAAAGATATAATTACCACATCAGTTGTCGTCTTTTTAATGGCTATCACTCTGTGAATACTCACAGAACCCTCATTAACCTCTCAAAGCTTTCTCTGAGAGCCACTAGACTAAGTTAAAATTCAGAAAGGATTTTCTATGTATGATCTTTTCTTTGCTCCCAACATCCTGCTAAGAAAAACACCCGGAAAGAGTCTAGATGCAAATAGATGGATACAAACTGGTGCAGAATGGCATGTTTTATGTTTTGTAATAAAATACGGAACCACAACAGTGACTAACGTTTTAAGTGTTTGCACAGTAACAATAATAATATTAAATCACTAAATTATGGTGTATCATTTCATTACTAAGCGTTTTCCAACAGAACAGGGATATATGAGACAATTCCTGTCCAGATTTACTTGTGTGCTAACCCAAACTGGCATTTGTGCCATTTAGCTCAGTTTACATCTTGAGTTCATAAATATTCAGTAAAGCAGCAGTTACAGAGCACCTGGATTTAAACTCCTGGTCATCTGAGAACATGAACTTCAGTTACACAATTCAAAAGTGCATAAAAAGTTCATTAACAACGTCTCATTCACAACATTTAACAAAGATCAATAGTAAAATTTAGATGTGACAAAAAAATAATTATTGTATATATTTTAGAATTTAAAGACCAAAGTCCAATTTTTGCAAACCAACATCTAAAACCAGTCTCTGGTATCCATCCCTTGGGAATCCTTTCCATTGCTTCAGTATGAGTGACCTGATATTCAACCTTTTAAAAATCAGGCCAGTTATATTTAGGCACCAATCTATGGGCTTGGAACCTGACTTCAGACTTCCAAATTTAAATTTACTTCAATATTTACAGAAGTCCACTCAATATTCTTGTCGACTAATAAAATTACTAAAGAAATTCAAAAATTCAGTCACCATAGACTTTTACTATCCTAAGGACATCGCTTCATACATTTGTGTTTCAGCATATCCCGCTTTCTGAGAGGCTCCTGTCTCTTCCTGCTGTGTCTGTGACAGAGCTCACCTACATCTCCGAAGTTCCATGTGTGCTTTTATCCATGTCACTAAATAAGTATTGGGTAACTATCCTAATACATTTCTCACAGCAGGAAGGACTTCTTGAAACAAGATTTTGGGAATGGAAAGTTATTTGCAGAGGACAGCAAGGAGGAAGGGTTTGCCATCAATTTCACAATGGGAAAAATCTACTTCACTGCCATCTGTGCCAATCATGTTGACATCTTCATTAAATATATCATTTTTTCTGAGATACAAAACTCAAGGTAAGAACACAAAGTCCTGCATGCTCTATAAACTCTCAAAGATTTCAGAGAGAGATTGTTTTACTTAAATCCACACCATCAGCAACAAGAAGTAATGCTACTTTTGTCCACACTGGATCTAGAGAAAGGTGGACTACAATTCCTCTATAAATAAGAAAAGGCAGTAAGAACATATTTGAACTGCAGGACAGATGAACTTCCGAGAGAGTTCTTTTCCAAAATAAAATATTTTATACAAAATATTTTTATATTACTAACAGAAGCATTAAAAGAAATTGTGGTCATCTCTGATGGCAACCCTGCTTCCCTTGTGAAACATCATTCTCCATCTTTAATAGAAGAGTACTGGAATCATAGACTACATGAAGGAAAATAGCTTAAAAGCTGTAAAAAGAGCAAGAAGAAAGAGAAAAACACTACACACTCATGTAGAGAGATAAAGCTGCAAGAGAAGCTGTCAATAACTTGAATGAAACAGAAAAACCCCTTATCATCAGTTCTTCAACCATATAACGTTTGCTCCGTGTTTTTGATGTGGGAAAGGGAAAAACCCACCTATGAAAAATCTTAGCAGATTTTTTGTATCACTGCATATATTTCATGTTTTGAAAATCTTTCCATCCAGATAGTTTCATCGAAGACTAATGCATATTATATACGCTTACTCCTCTATGATTGATTATTTTGATTGCCAAATTTAAAAGTCATTCATAGCTTCTCATCCTACCGTAAAGTACAGATGAAGGATATTTTCAATTCCATTAATTCTTGGAATTAATTGTAATTACTTGTAATTCACAACAATATATAATGAATATCCCCTTATACATGTCCAGTACAAAGGGCACCAGGAAATATAAAGAACCTGCAACTTTTTGTTATTTTGGATGATATCATCATCAACACTGATGATCAGAATTTTAGTGATACTTTGTCTCCTTTTTTCGAGTTCTAGGCAATAAAACAAATAGCTGACAAACAGGAAAATGAATGCAAATGAAACTATACAGGGCAAATGTATTTTATAAAATAAAAAGGCTCAGTCATGAAGCTTTACAATAAAGCCTAGGGTACTATTCAGCACTGAAATTTCTAAAATTATGAGATCGTTCGTGAAAATTCTCATGATATTAATCCACATTCCTTCAGGAATATCCAAGATAAAAACTGAATCTGTCTGAAATCATTTGTGGCTAAGCAACAGTTTCTGCACTCACATATCTGAAGTTTGTGTTAGTTATAAAAAACGCTTTGTTCCTAATCTTCTGAGCTGTTCTTCATTAGGCATGCAAAGCTCATTCTTTTCTCATGTGCAATTTGACAGAGTTAAAAAGGTAAAACAGAAAAAGTTTGTATCCCATACAACTATAACAGGAAATATGTATCTGAAATTCCATTCAGGTGATCAAGTGAGTGGAGCCAATGTTTTGGGGTTTTTTTGCAGAAATTCTGACACAGTTTTAAATTCACTGTGATTATCACAGGTATTATTTCTTAAACAAAATCAACACATATGTATTTTCTGATCCAAAGAAGTATGCTTTACTTCTGCAACAATTTGAGGACATTTCTTACTGTGATTTTCAAAGAGACAACACAGATACTTATTTTGTAACAACATATGTTTTACTAATTACTCAAATATTGAAGACTTTAAAGAATCATTCCAGCCTTAAAAATTTTCCCTCTTATGGGAACCTCGTGTTCCTTAGTATTATAGCCTTTGCAAAATTTAATTAAAGTTGGCATTAAAAATGCCTCTTGTAAGCTGAAAGCAGAGTCTTTCTTCATGCAGTTAGCAACATTTCAACTCACATAAGTAAATATTTCTTAAAACTCTAGCCAGCTTTTCTCTTCCCTCAGTAAACCCATAAAATGATGTGAACATCTCGGTGAAAAACATATTTAGATTTTTAATCTCCTGACTAGATATACAGTATATTTGTGCTTAAGAAATACAAACACACTTCCAGGGAGGGAAAAAAAGCCCAGAAAGAATCCATAGGTAAATCTGAAAAATTAAGATCATTGATACATGAAAAACTTCCTGTCTTTAAGTGCGCCTGGTGCACTTAAAGTTACTCAAAACTACTGCACAGAAGGGATGGGCCACAGCAATATCTGGAACTCTAAAACGTGAAATCTGCAGGGAAGTTCTCTCAAGCCAGTTTTGCCTTATGACTTCTAGGAATTTATGCAGCTTAGAGCTCCCTGACCATCCAAATAGCACTAAAACCGAAGTAAATTTGTCTACCCACTGCGATTATGATTTTTTGTCTCACCCTAAAGTTGAAGCACTTCAGGGGTACTTATTATCAACTCATGGCTACTGCTGGACTTCAAACATTCCGCACCTGCGGCTACTCACTTTAGTGTGGGTTTGAAAGTCAGTGCTGTAGAAATTGCACTGCAGAAATAACACAGCATGTAGCAGCTTATCTTTATGTCAACACGAGACATAATGCCTCATTTGGTCATTTGTTGCTTTGTATTAGCTACTGATTTAATCCGTATGTTCTATCGTCCAAAACAGCCAGAAACTCATAAACACCATTTCAGAACCATTTTTTCTCATCAACAGCTTCTCAGAGATTATGAGGGAAAGAAAAAATTTTAAAAAGGAAGANTTCTCAGAGATTATGAGGGAAAGATAAAAAAGGAAGTGCAGAAAAGATTAACACTTAATTTTGCAAGTTGTTAGTAGCAGTCACAAAGAAGAATGGTGATTAAGGATTAAGAGTATCATTTCGGAATTCTGGTAGCATTCAGGTTCTGTGACTCCAGACCTGATCAGTTACAGAGAAAAGCTTTGCTGGAAGTAAGACGTCACATATCTTATCCTTTTCCACAAAAGAATGTTCCTGGATCAAGGTAGACATAAATGTGTATTATGCATGCTAATCCTTACACTTTTCGATGAGCTACCAACAAGGGATCTAAAACTTAAATGTGGAATTTATTATGACACAAAGCACATGAACAGAGGCATCACTTTGCATGGTATAGCTCGACATTTTCAAATGTAAATAATTTTTTGTTTCTGTAATATATTTGACCCAATAAACTATAAATGAAATATAATAAATTATAAATTAACATTAAATAAAGGTTATGATTTCTTCTCCTTGGACCACTCTAACAGGTAGTTTTGTTTATCTCATGTTTTTCAGTGATCATACCTTTTGGTCAACTTCCATTTTGTGTAAGCCAATTCTTTTATGAAAAACAGTTTAATCAAATCCAGTCAGTAAGTTCTTTAGTGTGTAGCTGCATGCTTTAAAAACAACTCCTTGTTGTGGCATTAACAATAGCCTGCAGTTACCAACAATTCACAGTTACAAGGACTGACAGTGCTATTAATTGCAATACAGCTTTTAGTGAAAAATTTCACTGGCCAATTTAGAAGATCAACTAATTTTTTTGAACAGGGAAAACAAATACATTTTGTTATAAACACGGTTTCCAATAACAGGATGGATGAGTCCAAATAAAGAATAGGTGAGTATATTTGAAACACGTAAAAAAAAATGCATAGGTGTGTCTGCAGCCATTGTGGTTATTTTTTAAACAAGTCTTAGAAATTTGATATTAAATCTAGCTCATAGCTCTTAAGCATATGGAAGATGAAGATTGTGACAGTAACTAGCAGTCCTTACTTTTAAATTACAGTAACAATATATCATGATATCTTTAAGAAAGTATGATCTTCACACCATTCCTATTTTAATATGAGGGTTTCAAAAGTGAATGTGGTGGGACAGTAAGCTAACATTAACAAAACTCTTAGTCATTTGCTATTTCTGAAGGCAAGTGACATTTCTGATAGCATTTGGTGAGCATGAATTGAACTGACCTTGGAAGAAACCTTAATGTCCTCATGTGCATAAAGCAGTAGGAGCTATCTATATGCAGTTTCACACCTCATGAACTTTTACACATTATTCATCTAAATCAGAGATCCAGATACAAAATCTGGCACTTGGGACTTGATGCGGATTTCTGATATTCCTTGGCAAATGTGGAGTTCTGAAATAAAAGGCTATATTTAAATGATTTACAGATGTAGGGGCAGGATAGTGGGGAGAGGGTTATTGGCATTATTTTATTCCAGATGCACACCTAAAGCGTAGATAATCATTGATCTGTCTAAGTGGTGTTTCAAAACGCCACACTGGAGAGAGCACAGTGGCTTGGAGACTGATTACACAGAACATCAGTGGAGACTGCAGAATTTCCTGGCATCTGGCACTCTCGTTTAAATGAAGAGCCGGTCATATGCTGGCTTTCCAGCTGTGGCACGTCACCTCGAGCCCGGGGTGCTACAGCGCGGGGGCAGCGGCACAGCTGACGTGCCAGGATGTGACACCTTTAATTTCACGTGCAATGCACGGCTGCATCCCCCGCTGTGAAATGTTGCAAGGGCATATTTTTCAGGTGATGCTACATTGTTTTGCTGGACTATTTGCTCCAATTTGAAGTCCAATTAGCATTTGAGATGAGAGAAGTGTTAGCCAAGCTGTTTGAATGGGACACTTCCACCGGAGACTGTTTTTAATCCTCTCATAACGCTAAGCACCATTCCTACCATCATTCATTTTATGTTCGGCAGATAAATGTTTTTTTCTGAATTGGACTATCAAATAAGACATATGGTAAATACATGAGAGAAACTTCTACATAACTATTTTTGGCAGAACTCCAAACCAGAACAAAATGGCAAAATATACTATATGTCCTTTATACAGAAATCAACAAAACACATGGTTCAACACATCAAAATTTCCAGTAATATGTTAAGTTTTCCTACAGAAACGACAAAACATACAGAACAAGGCTGCTTAAGAAACCTACAGCAATGGCAGAAATACCAAAGGGATACAGTGCCATGACTGCAATCACAGAAATAATCCTTCGTGTTGGGACACTCAAACATTAAAATTTCAAAATACAGTCACAAACAGTTGAAATACAGAGTTCTGAAACAAAGGTTTTGATATGACACTTCATAAAAAGACAAAGAAAAGATCTATACCACTTGGCTTTGAAACTTTACGTACCATGGTATGTAAATAATACAGGCTATTCTCAGCTCCCTCTTTATGAACTTGCTTCTTTAAATATCACCTGCTCTCCACCTCATGTCTGCCTTTGTATCTCTTGCAGGAAGGATATTTCACATCTTTACTCAAGCAAGAATGTAAAATACTGACCATTTGATGATTAGCAAATATTCCAGCAAGGTTAAGCCCTTGTTTTTTAGTGAATATATAATACCTAACAATTTTCTTTTTCTCCATAATAAATATGCTTTTAAAAAATACAAACATAAATGCTACTAGAGGTACTTCGAGTAGCAATGAAAAACTAAAGTTATGTTTTAGAGGCTTTAACTCTGGCCAATATTCCTCAGTCACTGTCTGGATGGACCTAATCCAGGGTAACTCCGAGCCTATTAAATTCTTTACCCTTTCTGCTAAAATAAACATGTAATTTGGCTATTCCAAAGAGGGCTTGGTAATCCAAAGGATTTGCTCTTTTTGCCACAGTGTGGGTCAATACCACCAATTCAGTTATTGTTTGAATAACTGAATTTGACACTCCAGTGAGCCAGTGCCCAACTCAGGCCAAAGTAAAAGCAGTTCCAACAGTGGCATCCTGGGTATCCTATGGCCATCCCATGGCCATCCCAAAAACTCCATTGCTGCTGTTTTGACTCAGTGGTGGGGAAGGTAACAATTCATTGAGTCCTGATACTTCATCTATTCAAATTCTAAGACACATAAAGGATGTACATAGCCTATTACACATGTAATAGCCCTATTATTTTTGCAGACTTCTATTATAAAAAGTAACAAAGTGATTCCTAACTATAATTCCCTTATGGTAATGAATATTTTTCAGAATTTAGTGGAGGAATGATGCAATTGTTGCCAGGATCTGAATATTTAAAAAAAAAAAAAAAAAGAAAAAAAAAGGGAAAAAAAAAAAAAAAAGCAAAAGAAAGGGAAAAGCATGAAAAAAAAAAATCATTACTACCTTCTCAGAGAAGGACAATTAGTATTGAATCATCAATAAATGCAGGGTGAACAGTCTGCCAAATTTACACCCAGAAATATCAGAGAAAATAATTTTGAAATATGAAAAGACCTCTGAAAACTAGATGAAAGAATGTAAACAAGAGCTATTCTTTTTATTCTGAATTACCCACCTGACTCAGTGCCATAATTTTCTAGGTAGGAGGATGAGAAAGAAAAGAGAAAAGCTTAAATATCATTTCCCTTTACTCTCTTTCTAAGTGAAGAGATGGCTGAAGAAAACACAAGAATCTGAAAGGACACATTTTCTCTTGTGATTGCAAAAGTTGGGATGTGTGGTAAAGCCTGGGGCCTTTTAGCTGTGTTCAAATTTGTGATGTTATTTTTAAAAATGAATAATTTGTGAAAAATTATATGATTAAAATGCTTGCCACAACTCCCCTAACAATTTCACGCAGATATCTTAACTGCACATCCCTCGTTCTTCATCTCCTGTTAACCCTTTCCAGTGCAACGAGGAGCTCTTTGCACTGGGTTGTATATGAGCCTAGGCACAAAGTTAAATCCACAGACTGGGACATTTCTACCACCATAATAATTATGCAGAAAAAAACCACCCAGAAATACATTAATTAAATTATTTGCACTAGAGTTTTAACTGAAACTATCATGTCTTTAACACAGCAGAGAATGGAGATACACTAAAACCGCCAACCAGTCTGCGAACACAAGTTCACTGTGAACACTTCTCCCCACACCCTGGCTGGGAAGTGGACTGGCTGCACATTTAGTGGTGGAGTCTTTCCACATAAATCATAGCTGTCCAAAGTCTAATCGGATTTTCACTGGCTGCCAACATTCCCAAAGGCTTCTGCACCATCAGCTTGGCAGCTCCCGAGCGTGGCCCAAGCACAGAGTGGAGCCTCCAGGGAGGCTCCTTCTGTTGTGCACATCCCTCCACGGCCAATGAAACGGGCTCCAGAGTCACCTTGTGCTCTGGATGGTGCAAAGAGCCTGCAGTGCAGTCAGGCCCAGGGCCAAGGTGTTGTCAGATCAGATCCTAAGGTTGGGGGATGCTCTCAAAGAGAAATTTCAGAGTTACTTTCACAGCTCGTTGCGGAAGCTCCACACAAATAACCTTCTCATGAAATAAAACTCTTCCCCGTGATAAAAGCTGAAAGTGAAAGCATTCTCACCTCAACACAGAGCAGCTTCATACCCAGCAAAGCAGAACTGCAAAACATCATTATAGCTGCTGACCATGGGAATTTCTAAAAGAAGCCTCAGAAAATATCATGAATTATATTTTCTAGGTACAACAGATGAAAAGATATTTCGAAATATCTCTGGTTTAGGAATCATTCTAAGGTTTATGTTGCTTGCAAAAACTGTAAGTTTATTAAATATATATGGCATTATTCAGTACAGCATTTTTACTGCTGTACTATACAATGACAGTCACCTCTAAAATGCTGACTAACCAGCAGCAGCTACTGAAGAACTTGCTGGAGTTGCAAATCAAACTTTCTCAAAAGTCTGAGCTACAAGCTGAGAAAACTGAAATATTAAGGAAAAAATAAATTGAAATAATTAATAAAAACTGGTAGCTGACCTCACAGTGCTTTCAGAAATTGAAGATTCAAGATCTAACATGACAGTTACCTGTAACCTCAAAAACTTCATAAGAACATCAGAAAGATGTGGAGGTACACTAAAAAGACCTGAGGAAGCAGCTGATTCAAGACTAACATAAGCAGTTCACATTAATTAATAGTGAAATACAAACAATAATTATTTAAGGAAGAATACTTTTTTATGAATATACACCTATAGCCACGTATGTGTATGCAAATATACATATGTATTTGTACACTCAGCCTTTTTAGTAAGGTCCCTTTTTTAACTGAAGCAAAGCTATTTGCACAAGAGAGTATAGATGGCTGTATTCCATATTTCCTGTGTTTGTGCATATATATTCCACAGCTGTCCTTGGCTTTAGTAAGAATGTGCTCAGTGTTGATTAATTAGTTATAACCAGGAAGCTGTGTGAATGTCTATTATGAATACAATTAAATCAAATTGCAGCAATTCTCTTTAAAATTTATTTTTAACACGTGTTGCACAGCAATGTTTCATCTTGTGGTACACATCTTAACACATTCCTATGGAACACTTGTTTTTTGAAATGTTAGAACAGTTCTTTACTCAATGTCAATTTCACAACTGAAGGATTTTTTGCTTGCCTCTTATTTTATACTTTTTTGCATCAAATCACTGCCTGGCTTATATTAAAAATTATTTGGTGTATTTATTGACACTAAAATTAATTTAACACTCTACATATTGGTACCATTTTTTGATTGCACATTCATTTTTTGGTATGTACTTATTGAGGCAAAGTCATATGCAGAGAATATCAAAAGTGGAGTAATTCAAGAAGTTTAGCAGCATCAGGATGTGGAATTCAAACCCAGATCATCTATTTGCCTGGAGAAGAAAGCAAACACACAAAGGCAGACTAGTCTTCCTGTGTCCATGTTCACTCTCACTAGTGTCCTTTCTTGAATGGAAATGGACAGTATTTCTTTATAAAAGTGCACTCCTAGGGATCAGTGTCTCAAATCTAAATAGCCCAGGCACAGGACCTATCGACAGGGTGATTTCTGATTGCCACGGTGCAGTCACAGAATTAAATGCTAGTGAGCCAAGATGCCCTGTAAAGCAGAGTGGCTTCCTTTGCAAACATCGTGCTTCAACGGCAGATTGCAGCTCCCAAGAGGCTGCTTCCAACACGAGCACCATGGCTTCCTTCAGCACACTCATTTCATTCTTTTGAAGATTTCCCAAAATATATCACTTATACACAGGCACACTAAAATTAGACTTTTCACTCTTTCTAGTACTCTAAATAGTATGCAGAATAAAGTAACAGAGACATAAAAGAAATGGGAAAGAAAAAAGAGCCTTTCTTTGTCTAAATCCAGGTATTGTTTTCTGTAGCTGAATTTGTTTGGTTGATACAGTTTCATTTGCTGAACACCAGGAAAATACATTCCACACAATTAAAAAAATAAATTTGTATTTACTATGTAATATAACTTGGGAAACACAAGAGAAAGTCTTGTAGTCCTACTAAGATGAACCACCAACCAATCAAAAAGTTTCTTACAGTGTCTGTCTCCTTTGTGCTCTAAGATTCTCAGCAGAGGGAGTGGGAATTTGAGATTTTGCATGATGACAATATCAAAATCAGCACTGAGTAGAAGTAATTCATTTGTAACTTCGTGGCACAAAAAAAAAATTCATTCCTAACCAAACAAGGAAAGAATTCAGTCGTGGATTCAGTAACTTACAATCATTTGTATTTAGCACAGGGTCCTCTGTTAGGAGAAATATTTTCTATTTAAAGAAACATAACAAAATAAAACCTTGATTCCCTTATAGTTCAAATAGGACATGATATGGATCAGTAATGAATACTAAAGTAGGATTCTAGGAGCCAAGACTTCAGGTTATTTCTAGCTCAACAGCAGCCTGTGGACTCTGAGTGAATCTTTCTGGTTTTATGCTTCAGCTTTCTTATCTGAAAAAAGGGAATTTAAAAATTATTCTTTAGATGTATTTCCACATTTTTAAAAAATACCAGGCATGTAAAACATCATAACATGTTCTTGGTAAGATAAAATGATACAGTAATAAACACAGCCCTATTAAAATTCTTAAGTACAACTAATATAAGTTTTTGCATTTAAGTTGTCTTGTAAGACATCCAACTGAATACGGGCAGACAAGTATCTGCCAAAAAAAAAACAACACAAAACCATGCTTCAAATAATTCCAGCGTAGTCAAATAAGAGAGTCAGAAACTACAAGCAAATGATGGGACTAATGGCAAGATTTTTTCCTTTTTGATTCATTCTCAGAGACCAGGAATGACAGCATCCATCATCTGTAAGAATAAAGCTGGGAGCACGCAGCTGCAGAGCAGTGCAGAAGCAGGCATGGTGTGCCCAGTAAGTGTTGTACCCTGTGACCACAGCTCGATAAATCCATCTATCCAGCAATTACACACTGCAGCCTGAACCCTCTGCTCAAAAGGGCACTGGTACAGATTGCACTGAAACCAATAATTATTCTCATCCACGCCAATTCACAGCACAGAGAGGAAAGAAGGTCTCAGGAACCAATCACGAAAGGCTTCCCAATGGTACACAACAGTACCACCAATTGCATATCTCCCTGAATATTTCTAATAAATGTATTCCAAGCTTTCATGAGGAAAATGAATAACCACGCTTAGATGAAAATTGCCTTTTTCTTACGGGAATATTCATGAAAAGCAAGAGCAATTGTTTTGGTATGAGCATTGCTGAAACATGTGGGAAATGTTTTGATATGAAAAAGCGTATTTTCTTCCATGTTCTCTCTCCTCATCAATTAAGTTCATCAAAGGATACAAAATTGCTCACTGACCTGCACAGAAAAAGCAGCAAGAAGATAACCAAATCAATAGGGAAGTGAGCCGAGCAAGTAACTTTTAAGATGCATTTTACCATCCTCATGAAAATATATAATGAAAAACACGTGATGAATGCTTTTAAGAGAGAGGATTGAATATTTCTTAACATTAACCCTGTTACAACTTCCATCGGACTGCAGGAACACCTTTACACATTAGGTTTGTACTTGCATTAGAGATGGAAAAAGATGGCAGACCCTGGAGGGAAGTTAATACTCAGCAGATTGTCTTGCTAGTAGAGAAAAGACTGATGAAAACTGGTCAATGAGGGATGAGAAAAACATGTATATCTGAAATCTTGTGTTCTTCTTATGGGGATTCACGTTAGAATTGAGAGATAAAATTTTTCTTCTTGCAGATATTTTTAAAACATGAAATTCCATGCAAAAACTATCAATGAAGTCCAGCAGAACTGAAGGAATCCTTTTCTCACTATTAGAAGCTGAAATGTTCAATAGCCACTCAAGGGTTTGCTGGTTTGCCAGCTCTAAGATAGACTTTCCTCAGAAGCAAAACCAAAAGTGCTGCCCAGCTGTGCCCCTACATCTGTGAGCTGCTTAGCAGGTAGGTAAGTGGATAAAACAAAATTGAAATAACTACAAAGGCAGTTCAAAAACATTTCATCTTAAGAAATAAAACCTTTGTTTTAATACTTTTTTTTAATCTCAATGATTAAATGAGTTGTGGTTTTCTTTGCGCTGCTGTCACTCGTTTGACCTGTCAGGATGTACAGTATCACTGTTACAGCACTTTAACATCACTGTGAGGCAAGAAGATGATGGAAGAGCAGACCCCATTCTCCACTCTCACCTACGACCCACTTTGGCACATTCATTGCAGGAACAGCCTGGGAAACACTTTGAAATTTTTAACACTTAGATTTTTCCATTGTATATTTATAGCAAGTGGGAGCAAAAGCACAGAAACTATCGAGTCTGTATTGTCAAGAACTGAATATAGATTCTTAGACTACCACACACATGGTCTATAATTGTATCATAACCCATAGGTTTTGAGCCACTTAGCTCCTTAATGAACTCTAAGTACAGCTAAAAAAAAAAAAAATTAACTGAATATTTTTTAAAAGCATGTAGTATTCACATGAAGACGTGGAAAGATTTACTCGCCTCAGACGTGTTTGTCACGAGCTTCTTATCCACACTGGTGTTTTGCATGGGCTCTTTTGCCCAGAAAGGTCCTCAAGCTGCACTGGGCATTAACACTGCCTTAAGAGACCTTCTGGGACACAGCTGCCCCCTTTCATCACAGGGCTGAGGGACTCCCAGGTGCAAAGTGCTTCACTAACCGTGAAATGCATTCTATCAACAGTAACCCAGCTGATGTCAGAGTCAAACCCACCTGGAAGGTCTGTAAGAATTCCACTGTGTTTGGCAAGTATGATGAAATGATACCTCTTCTACTGGTCAGAATTGTCAATTATCCCAAAGGGAAACTGGATTATAACAGCATCCTGTCTGCCATACCCAGGCACTTTGGTTCCACTACATCGTGGAAGTGGCAATGCCAACTTTTTGTGATCCCAAGCGAAAAGCTGAAGTGGATGAATAACCTGGGAGGTGGTTTTGCACCTCCCTGTAGCCAGCATAAGGATGCTGTGAATGCTGATGGTGTTGATGCCAGGAGAAAAAAAATCAGCAGAGTCTCTTTGCCACGGATCTCTAGAGAATACTAAGGAGCAATGCCAGTATGGCCATGAGGACTGCAGTTAAATGTGGTCAGCACCCCCTCCTGGGAGAAATGGGCTCCAGGTGGTTACTTCGTTTCGAAGCTATCGGTCATTGTCATTGCACCGTGAAGTAGGAAAGGCTGGCTGTAGCCAAAGGTGAAACAAGTTCAGAAAGCACAAGCAAATTCAAAGGAAAGGTCTGGACCAGGATTCTATAACTAATGTACAGAGGGTCAAAATAAAAAAAAAATAAAATAAAAAAAAAATAAAAGGTGGGGGGAGAAAAAAGAGGAGAGGGAAAGAGAGCAGGATTAGGGAATTTCTCTCTCTTTCCATTACCCCTATCCACTTTGATACTCCACTGGGACAGGAATTCCCCAGTGCTAGATCAGCACAGAAAGAATGATTATCACCACGCATTTCTAAACTCTCGGGTGAGCGGCGGAAAGGTCAGCCGGCGCTCAGAGCCGCCGCTCCAGAAGGGAGGGCAGCCTTGGAGCCGCCCGGTTTCCGCCGTGCCGCACACTCCGCGCCCAGGCCGCCCTCGGGCGCTCCCGCGGCGCTTCCCGCGTGCTGCGGCGCCCCCCGCTGGCGCAAAGGGCGCGGCGCAGGAGCTGCGGGCCCCCGCCGCAGCCTTCCCTCTGACCGGAACGCATCCTCACCAGCAGGACCCGCCACGAACCACCCATCTCCATCTGCCCCGCGGAGAGCTCCTCTGTGAGAGTTCTTCTTTGCTGTGATTTGGAAGGAATAGGAGATGATATAAAACTACGGCAGAGTTAAACCCCATCATTTTCTGCTTTAGCGATCATAAATAATCTCCACAAAATGTTTTGGTTTTATACTTTGGATAAAGATTGAATTTTGTATTCTATTTCCTGGTATGAATTTATCTTTCTTTCCTTATAATGTACTGTAAGTGCAGAAACAGGGGAAGCAGTTCAACAGAAAACACATGCATGCTACTTACTTGGGTGACCCTGCCAGAACGGCACCTTACTGTCTGCTCCTTGTGTAAATCCAAAACAATGAATTTCCTTTTTTAAAGAATCATTTTTCTTAAAGTGAGTACTCCTTTATTGTACTTCTTGTGACTAATGAGATCCTCACAAATCTTTGTCAATGTAGCAGGGGAAATAATTTAAAGGACTTAGTTTCACATCATTCTAATACTTCTTGGAATTATTTTTAAGAGGGTAACCTTCACTCAAAAAAATGGTAGAGTCCAAATTCTTCTATTATGCTATCTCCTGAAATTTTTCATCTGACCAGTGCGGCAGATGAAAAACAAGGAAATAATTACAGCTCCACGATTCTGCGGGCAAGCCAAGGCCAACTTAATGTCCTAGCAACACCTGTTTTTCATAAAATGTTACATATCAGCTGGATTAATGGATCAAAATGTTGTCCCTCTTCTGATGTCAGAGAGGCAGAAGTGTTTGGTGCAAAAGCCAGCACTGTGTGCTTTATTCCAGCTGAGAGCTTTCCATCAACAGAACAATTCTCTACTGATTAATTACAGCCAGCATCTGGCTCCTTTATATCACCTGAACAGCAAAAAATGTCAGATCAGAATGGAGATGTCGGTCCTTTCATGCAGCAGTCAGTGAAACCCATACTACAGCATGTAGTAGTTCATTATTACACAAGATCTATGTAATTCTTGGAATAAATTAATGGTATGAATCACAGCATTAAGTGCCACTAGAAATGATTGGTGGAAAGGAATAGCAGATTGCTATAGAATAAAACAAACAAAAAGGGACAATGGCGCTTCTCATTTTACTAAGCATTTTCTGTTAATTTTGGGTCTTTAAGGATCTTAATCTCATTTGACTGATTTACTTTAAAGGAACAAGGTGGACATGAGAACACTTTTAATAAAGATTTTTTTTTCAAAATGGATTTGCTAAAAAAAAGGCATAAAATTTTCATCAGAATGCGTATCTTCTAAAGCCACCTAGAATAATCCAGTGTAAACTTTCAGCTGAAAATATTAGAGAACCATCAAGAATATCTTTGAGACTTTTTTTCCTCTGAATAACAATAGCTAATTTAGAGATCACTGTAGAATCATATCAGGATTTCCTCTGTTTATTACCTGGCACTTTTTAAAAAATTGTTACTATATTACTGCATCATGCAATAATAAAAGATCCTTCTCAAACTCTCTGCAGTCCAATTAAGTTTTCGCTGTTTAAGATAATTGAGGAAACAAAATTTGTTGTTGATAGTACTATTTACCTTTTTTATTAATAATTTATGCATATACAGAATATATAAACCAGCAGAAGTATACAAACAGTTCCCTGAGGACCTCATGAGTAACTTCATCATGAACATGCCTAATTTATTCGTCATCTCTCTTTTAAAAAATAGTATTTCAAGTACTCTTCAAACAATTTCTGAACTGCAGCAATGATCCTTTTTCATTGATGTTTTAAATGCATTTACTTTTGGATAAGCAGACATAAAGCTTAATGCACATGCTTTTCTCTTTGACAACTTGATAGAGGAAGAGATGAAGGTAACAGGAGTATTTAACTACAATTCCTTTAAATACAGGTCTGTCTCTTTCAATAAGCACAGGTAATCATATATTCAGTAAATATTTAAAATAGCCATTCACTATAAAATCATTTTAAGAGACATATGCAAAATCTTGCTCTATATGACTAAAATTCAACAGATTGCACTACACTGCAGCCTTGCAGCTGGATCTCTAGACACCCATTACATTTTGTGAGCTGTTTGTACTGTAGCTTTTGATATTCTTAAAGGATTGACGGCATCCATTTCCTTTCAAATGGGGTCGTTTTCAATTTAGCAGCATTCAGCAACCTGCAAATCTGAGTCTGCGAGGCGCTCTTAAGAATATCACTTTCAGACGATGGATGTTTTCCAGGTGGTTTTGCAGAGAACCATGAAATGCAGCTGCTACGAAACCTTTGATGAGACATAAGTAGAACAACATCAAAAGTGCGCTTCTTTCCGAGCAAATACATGAAAGCACAAAACTAGCTGACAGTATCACATCGTGGAATTCATTTGAACTTGCAGACAGAAACCAAGAGGAAAGGCAATTTCTGTGGCCGTTGCTTGGAGCATGGCCTATACCAGATGCAAACACAGAAATTATTCTTTAGCTCCATCATTATAGAATCAGACACAAAGCCGGAATTAAGCCTTTTGAATAGAAATACACACGCACATAGGCACACGTATATATTCTCCTTGTTGTTTTACTGCTGTAGCAAGCTGTGTAAGCCAAATTCACAGCCTCACACGGCCCCTTAGAAGGTCCAGCAGCTGATATGGGCAGCACTGCCCAGCCAGCCCAGGGCGAGCACAGCCCACTTACCCCCACTTATCTCCTTTGTTAACAACAAGCCCAATCCAAAGCATTTCATCAAATATTTATAAAACAGAACACTGGCTGCTGTAGAAAAGGTCACTTCTCTAGGCGGAAATCATTGATTCTGATGTTATTATATACTTAAGTTCCTTGTGCTTAAGGCATGTATTTCTTTATATCACTTATAATTTTGTGCAGAAGAGGAAAATTTCAGATGACAAAGCCACCTTTTTGATTTCCCTGTGCCTTAGAAAGGGGACTAACACACCTGATCTACAGAGACTTTTCATCGGCTTGTTGTCCTGAAACAAACTTGATTCTGTAGCACAGAATAAAGATATCAAGTTGTTAACATAAACTATTATGAGGAAAAATACTTTTTAAAATTCAAACTGTGATTTAACTGTATATTTAGTAATTTTTTACTATCTAGTTATTTTTATTTTCACTTTAGCACATCTTTATTCATATTTGCCCATTGGTATCACTGCAGCTCTAAGTACTGCTTTGTATTTCAGTCCACTAAACTCCCTTGATACTTTGCAGTGCAAAAAAAATTACCAGCAACTTTACCGGACTTGGAAAACAAAACAAAAGTTTAATTTCAGTGTCATTTAGAGCCATAATGATTGGTAAATATTGTTAAGCATAAGGAAATTTCAGGTGTGTTAACTTGCAAGGATGTCTTCCAATAAAAACAGAAACTGAACACACTCATTTCACAGAGTCACAAAGTCTTGGCACAGCTTTGGTGGCTCTTACCCTTTTATTGCCACTCTCCTCAGGTGCTGTTAGATTTCCTGGGAACATCCTTGCCAACAGCTGTGGTCTCACAGCCATTCACATCTTTCTGGTCGAAATTATTAATGTCAGCTTTTTCCTCTCATGGTTCTTAGACAGCAGCCACAAGAGCATGAGGGTCCTTGTCCTAAGCTTGGCATGCACTTCCCTTCACTCTCATCTAGGTGGAATGGTTTTACCCCTAGTTATCCTCCTATCCCGTCTGGAATTTCTAAACTGTTTGGAGCATTTGGGCTTTGTTTTTTAATTTTGTCTTAATTTTTAAGAACCTCCATCGTAGTGATATTTTAATGCACAAGACATATAACTAGTTATTTATGTGGTTCAAACAGTCTTGCATGTGTGGCAAATCTGAATAACTTTCCCAAGCTGGTCCCACTCACACACATATATACAACGAAATTTGGTTGACATGCTTGCATATCTGCTATTGTAACCAGCATTTACAAGCTACTTGTGAATTTTTGTGCATTTTACAGAAACTTTTTTGTGTGTTGAAAAATAAGTGTTCCATTTACAGCTCTTAGAAATGACAAAAGGCAGTGAAGAGGAAATCACCCTCACATAAAAGCTGGAAAGTAGCATGGGAGCACAGCTGTGTGTCCCAGAATGCTATCCTGAAGGATGACTTTAATATTGTTGTTCTATATCTGTCTATTGTAAGCATCATAAATGTTCAGCCTGGCTCCAGAAAACCATATACAAAGCACTTCCTGATGAGTACAGAAGGATTTTTTCCTTGTTGCTATAGGATATTTACACGTTCAGGAATGCCTCAATTGGGAGCAGCACAAATTATATCAGCAATATTTCTTTGACATCTGTCACACACATTTCAGCACAGCCCTTTCCAACAATGTAGTCTCATGAATCATCTACTTAAAATCTACCTCATGTGCCAAAGACATGGTGATAATGGAAACCTGACAGTTTTTTGGACTTGTTTCTCTGACGAAACCAGGCAATATGCTGAGACAAGTCCAAGCACCTATAGGGAAGGAGATGGAATTATATAGTTGAATTCCATCTGTGTTACAATTGCTTGGCTTTTCTACATAATAAAGTGAATTATTCACATTACTTCCCATTCCACATCAGGGTAGTAACTCAGCCACCACTGATCACCTTAAAAAAACAGGGGAACATCAATTTTCATCAGGTAGCCTAAGCTTGCTGGTAGAACCCTAGAAGGCACAGCCATTGGGGAGACAGCAAAAAAGAGATTTAGATTCGAGAAGATACAAACATATTTAACCTCAGTTTGGAGGCTATCATCAACTCCCCCCTATCTGAGAAGAGCTGAAGCACCCTTAAGACTTTTGAAAAATTCTTTGTTGCTAAATAATTTTTTCTAGTGAAAAAATCCTTAAAGATTTTAAGAACTTATTGTAAGTATCTCTGCATTAAGCCAGCCAGCCAACTCAGTGCTCCAGCTCCAACAGATACCAAGAGTGAATGTAAAGGAAAAAAAGAAGAAAAATAACTTGGAAAGATAACACTAAAGTATGTTCTCACAACCTCAGCCAGCTTGCAGCTCAGACTTCTTGACCCAGAGTTGATATATTTGTACTTCCCCATCCTTCAAGAATTTTATTTTCACAAATTTGCATAGCCACTTTTTGAATTTACATATAATCTACAACACAGTAGAAGGGTTCCACAGCCTAATTCCATGGTGAGAACCACATACAGCTTTGCAGCTCTTCTGTGCCAAAAACCTGAAACTGATTGGAGTTCCTTCTGCAGTACATGTTACAGTGGAACTATTACAGCATGTACCACACACAAATCTTCTATCAGAAATTTGGAGATGATCTCTGCAATGAAAACCTGTTGTATGGAAACTGCCAGGCCTCAGTCGGACGAGTGATGCCACAGCTGACCTGCACATTTAGCACATAACTGGATCATTGTCCTTGAGATTACGAACTGCACCTGCACCTGCCAAAGCAGGGCATGCATACGCATTAACCACAGGCTGAAACACAGAGCTGTGCACTCTGCAAATCCTTTAGCAAAAGGACTGATGAGAGAAGGACAGTGTGAAAGGTCATGTCAGAGAAGATAAGAAAGAGGATATTCATGTTTGTAATGTATATCCAACATCCACAAGTGCCTCACATTACATCTAAATGCTCCCATGAAAGAGCATCATTACAGCAGGCCTGTTCAAATAACACCAAGGGCTGACGATTTTGCCTTAGTGACCATTCTGCAATTTTTCTGTAACTGTTATTCTGCATTATAGCCCCCAAGCAGCAGGGTCTTTGCAGATGTAATCTTGAAGTTCAGTATCACACAAAAACATATGTTGCCTTTTAACTCTTGTTGTGGGTTTTGTTTGCTTGGGTCTTTTGATGGTTTTGATATTGCTTCTATCTTGGACTTTTCAAGGATGCACTGAGAACATGGCAATTAAATTTCATTGCTCTGCAAAAGTCTGAAATCCCAAGGAGGGGCAAACCAAAGTCCATTATCTGTAATGATAGCCTCTGGAAACCCATGCTAGACAAGCCATGCTATGGGAGAATTTTCCATTACTTTTTGAAAAAATCTATTTCTTTTTGGAGAAGCAACAAACTATCACAAGGTGTACTTGATTTGTTTCATGCTACCCCACTCTTGCTAATTTTCTGGAAATCTATTGTAGATTCTGCACTGGCTTTACTGTGTTTTACACCTAAAACTATCCAACCAATAATGAATTTGCTTTGCCAAGGAGATTAACTTGCTAGAAAATGTCAAATATGGATTGTCCATGAGGGCTTAAAAACTCTCCATTTTTCAGAATTCTTTTTCTCAAGATTTTCACAAAAAGGAACAGCACATACAAAAGTGACCTGGAAAAGAATTTGTGGTTTTCACATGAGAATATGTGCTAGTATTAAAAAGAGAGGCAGAAAGGTAGTTATTTTCTGTTCTCGTAATCACCATAATTTTGTATTCATGATGACAGCTTACTGGTAATTATGTGTTAGCTATCTATACATACACACTGATATTTATACTGTTCTTGCATGCCATTTACTGAATGTAGGTTTTACATGACATGGTCACTAAGCTTCAAAGAGTCCAACATATTTTGTACCAAAGTCAAAATGCAGTTCAAAATGCTAGCAATTACTGTGAACTAAGCAAATTCCCTGAGGAGAGATGATCTTTCCAATGATGGGCCAATGTACACGATTTAGACTCTTTCATCCCCTTTTATGGCAGATATTTTATTTTACTTGTTGTTAATATGAAACAGTGAGCATTTTATTCTGCTTATAAGCTACCCCATCTTAATTTAAATACAGGCATCAGGCAGAATTCCTTAGATTCTGTATTACAAATACTGAATGCAACACTAGTAAAAACAATAGCTCAAAAGGCTTCATCTAGTAGGCATAATTTATGCATGTGTTTGTACACTCATCTCATTGCAATAATCTCTTAACCTTGAAATGCACTTTTTTATTTTTAAGTTTGCATGATTTTAATCTGAAAGTTTGAAAAATTCATCCTGAGAATTATTCACTGTTCTGGGACCTAACATTTCTTATCCTCAGATAGCTCTGTGTTCTCTGAGGAACTAATGAGCTCATCATATATGGAAAAAATACATACATAAAATTTGGATATTTTTTACATGAGCCTACAAGAAATAACACCTAAAGCTCTTGGGTTCCCTCTTACTTCCCTGAATTGATTTAATGTGCCACAAGTCCCTTGGAATGCAGTCAAAACAGGCTGCTACCACTTTATCTTGGAGGGATACATTATGAAACAATTCCCCTCTTTTCATCCATAAACAAATCCCATGGTATCTTCACACAAGTTTGTCTTTCTTTTGTCTCAGGTGAGGATTTGACCGGGTCCCTTACTTAGGGAAGTATCTTCTCATCTCCCACCTGCCCCCTAAGTACTCCTGAGAGGCACACGCCACAGTAGGAATTTGAAGTTGAGTTAGTTCCCACATGAAAAGCAAATCTCTGGGGCACTGTGCAGGAGCAATGCACACCTAGAACATCTGATAAACAGGCACATATTTTCCCAAGCATCTGGAAAAGGGAATGTCCAAAGAACGTTCACTGTGTCTTATCATTTTAAAAAGAGAAAAAGTAATCTGTATTTGAGGAAAGTGCAGATATACCTACTCTGCCCAAAAATATATTTCACGTAGGATTTTGCATAGAGGACGTCCAATTTTCTCACAAGAAAGTGGGCTAGGTCATTAAAATGAAATTTTCTTAAGCATTATATATTCTCAATCCCAATTCTGTAAAAAAGTTTGAAAATGTCCAAGAAGTAAGAAATTGTCCTCTCATCCACCCTCCCTCCAAATATGTAAAACACTAAGTGAATCGATTGGGAAGCAATTTCTAGAAGTACACAGATACTGAATAAAAAATTTTAAAAAAAAACAGGTAGTGGATTTCACATTTTAAAATCATTAACTAATGAACTGCAGGTCATCACAAATTAAACACTGAAGCTCAAATGTACATTAGAAACTAACTATCGCCAAGACTATGGATCAGACTGTACAGTGTGGAATCTGTGGAATCCATCTGGGTAGTGCACAAGAAAAACTTCATCTTCCTTGGTACTTATCAAGTCAGACGATTCCACAGTAGTGTGAAAGTTCCCTCAGTTTATTTCAAGATTCAAAGTGCTGCAGACATATGCTTTCAAAGGCTGCTGACAAAAAACTAACAGTTTTGGAACAGAAGGGCTATTAAAGGTAATTCAGTTTCTGGTATGTACCAGGGCTGAAAGTGAAGAAGTTAACTTCTACTCACAGCCACAACCAGTTCTCCAAAATTTTTTTTAGGAAATGATGCAGCTATGAAAAGAGTTAATCAACACAACACGGCTCCTGCTGTACACGAGGGAGATGGAATCCACTACATTCTTCACCAGCTCTAGAGGAGCAGGTTTCTATACATTTAATTCTGACATTTCAGGTCAAACTGCAAGGCATAGAGAGTCGATTTGAAAACTACAAGAACTCAGAAGAAAAAATAATCAAGGAAGCGGTTAAAAGCAAGCATAATTATGGACATGCAGCTGTTCATATATATTGGTACATAAAAATACAGCATTGCCTGTTCCAGAAAGAGATCTCTGAGTGCTTTATGTACTTCAGAGAAGGTTACACATCTTTAAAAAGTAGTCACAAAAGTAAAAATAAATGTTTTCACGTTCACACTTTCATAAGAGCCCCTCTTGTATTTAATATGGTACAAATCTCACTTAGAGAGGTCTTAACTTTCCTGAATAAAGTTACCTTAATTCAGTGATTGTTCCTAGGTATACAAGCCCTTGGACAGCTACGTGCCTTTCTACATGTGGAACAGTGCACCATAAGTTGTGAATGCATTCTAATCTTACTGGAACTGAGTTCATAGATCAATTCCCACACTGGTTCCCAACAGACTTTCACATATCATAGTGGGTGAACCCAACATGTTTGAAATTTAATATCTGACTACTTTTAAAATTCTCCCAAGTTAAGCAACATGAACATTTGAGGAGCATGTCTGAAAATCACTAGCAGATACATCTGCTTACTCAATGCTTCCCTAGGAATTTTTTCAGACATAGACCCACATGAGTGCATTTCCTCTTCACTTTAAGCTCAAGGCCAAGGACTCATTCTCTGAAATCAAATACATGCAAATCATAAAATAAGAATTTATTTTAGACATTTCTCTTACCCTTGCTCCCACATGTGAACAAGAGCAGTGACAGACTGATACCTGTAATAAAAAAATCAATGCATTCTTTTTCTTCTTTTGTTACAATAAGCTTCTAGCACAGAGATACTGTCATATATGATATTAAATCACTTTATTGTTTCAAGTATATGAGGGATTTTGGACAAAGACTAGGAGCCACCTGCACCAATTGCTATCTGAATAAGTGTTTCTGTGGGTTCATGGCTGTGTAACTGACACCAGAACCTTTTCCCAAGTCTCTGCAGGATGAAGTTCACATCGTTCTGATCATTGGGACTCTTTTAAACACAGGTCCATTTTCCAAATCCAACTGATTTTCTATGCCGTTTGTGCCACTATTTAAGCTATTTCTGAAAACCATTTCACTGGTGTCTAGACCTACTACCCACGATTTCAGGCACCCCTTGCAGCAGTGTCCAGCCAATCCCAATAGTGCTCACTAAAAAATCCAGCACGGCTTGATGGATCTTTTGAATAAAAAGAACTGCTTGAGAATTACCTGGTAATTCTTCTGAACTACACTGCATCATGTCCTTTATAGGAATTATGAACAGCTCCAGTTTTCTTTTATTCTAGGCAGCCTTGAAGGTTTCCTAACAGAGCATCCATCAAGACAAAAACAACACCTACAACTGGCTAAACACCAATAGGTTTGCAATGCTTGGGTATAAAGACACTTGCTGCTATGCCAGTGGGAGTTTCAAGTGGCTAAGGGATTTAGGGCTGAATTTTTTCCCCTGTTAGTCCAGTGTAATTCCTAATACATGAACATTGAGTAATATCTCGAGAACTAGAGAAGCATTAATATATTCTTGACTGAAAAGAATGCTAAGCATTAGTACCTTCGCTAAATAAGGCAAATGCACTAGGGAGAACATGATGACAGTGTTAAAGTTAACGACCCAGTGCAGTAGTATTTAAAACAGATTTTGCGCTAGCTTAATCACATTAATTGCTACATTGGACAAAGTGGAGAACAATGAATACATTGTCCCTGGAAGTCCTGAAGCAGCATCTTGTCCATTATGTTAAGGATGCAGTGACATTCATGATCTCCAGGTACCTGGAACTTTGAGTGTGCTTTGTTTGTCCTGCTACATCAGCTAACTATGAATTATTAATCTAAGCAGTCCTCACAGTATTTTTTTCCTACTCTGTGAAGTACCTTTAACAAGACAATCTGTCTCTTTACTTAATCACAGCAACGCTTGTCAAAGATTATTACTGGTTTGAGGGTAAAATGGTGAGAAGAGGAGAGAGAATGTCATCTGGTGCTACTGCCCTAAGATCATTGGCACTCAGCTTTAAGTATGTGTACACTTCCTTTCTGAAAAAAATTCACCAGGAAGGAACTGTATTTGTCAGAAAGCACCAGCAGCCATTATCCCCAAAAAACCTCAGGTCTGCTGTGGTCAGGAGTCTGGCAAGCTGACAGAGCCTTTTTTTATGTGACGTTCCAAGGTGATGAAGAGCAGCTGCCCCATGCTCCTGGAGCAGCCCGAGCGCCAGGGCAGTCTCACGCTGCCCACAGGCACCTGAACAGCCTGTGCTGGCCTGGGGGGCTCTTCTTCCTTCAGGCTCAGTCTGAGTGCATCAACGAATTCATTGACCCTCGGACATTCCCCCCTCACGACTGGCTAACAATGCATGAGTCCCCATCATTCCTCCGGAGGTCCAGAAACAAAGAAGGAGTAGACCTAAGGAAAAAATAAATAAATAAACAAACAAACAAACAAGTAAATAAATAAATAAACAGCACTGTCACACTGTCTTCTTCTTCATTTCTATGCAATCGATAGAAAAGACAAACATGGCAAGAGAGGCATGAACTAAGTCAGAATGCTACAAAACACATCATGGCTGATGGCACTTGGGTCTGATTTGGTTAAGAATAATAAAATAAAGGTATGTAAAACAGGATGTGTGTTAAAAAAATCAGAATTCACATAACTGCTGTCATAGACATCTGATATTTAAAATAGGATCATTGGGAAAAGAGAAAGAGAAATAATTGAAATAGGATTTCCCGTGATACAATGAATACAGTCAGATTAAAAAGTCCTATTTTCACTCAAAAACATCTAGGGACTATACTCACTAGTGAAATAGATAGTATAACTAATCAAATAACTTTGTAGAATAAAGGCAATACCCATACCTTTTAATTAGATAAAAGTTTCCAGGAGGAAAAAAAAAACACCCAAAAACCTGATTTTCTTTTTTCCTTAATAGACGGAACTAACATGAAAAAGTAAAAGTCTGTACTTGTTCAGATCTCAGGGAGGTCAATTTTTAATAAAAATTTCTTAGGAAAAGAAAATCAATTTATCTACATTTCATTTCAAGCTCTTAGACTGGATAATTGTCCTCTTTCATAAAATCAGTCAGGTTTGTGTATAGGACTACCTGCACATTGCTTAAGCAACAAAGCTAAGAAGTCTTCTAATTACATCCAAGGTCATGGAACCAAAGTGGACAATGAGACTTCCAAATTTTTTTCTGCTTACGCTTTTTTTTTTTTTTTTTTTTTGCAAGCGTTATCTCTTAAGGGAAAGAATCTTCTGTCAGCAGCTGCAATATTTTCTGCTAAGTCATTCCACCACCTTGCAACGACATTTTAAAACACAAAAGTGATTTACAACAACATTTTACATTTTACAACAAAATGCTGCACTAGTTATACGAGAGATGAGCACAGTGTATTAATATGCAAAGAAAGGAAAGCTCCTGAAAAAAAATTAGCAACGATCTGTAGGAATTTTGCAGAGTCACAGCAGGCCTAGGACCTCAAAGACCCTGATGATTTCAAATACAATAAATTGTGATAAAGGACTGATCAAGCTTAAGAGGTTCTGTAAAGAGCATGCATGAAGAATTATGAATTAGTAAAATTAAACTGGCTTCAGAATACAGGTTGTGAAAACTCTTTGTATACAACACATGTAGTAACCTCTTGAGCCTAGAGAGATGCTTCTGCCTTGTTCTAGCTGGCAGAAGCCACAACACAGTGTTACAGAAAGGGCCACAAAGACATTTCCTTCCTAGGGAGCATCTTCAGACCTCTGAAGATGACCTGAGTTTTCTCACCAGCAAGGAGACAAGTAGCTGCAGCACATACATAAAAACCCACTTGCACAGAAAACACTTTTCTCCCTTGTTTCTATATTTAATTGCTTATTTATGTGCTTCCTCTAATTTCTGCTTATCCCAACTATTTCGAACTTACTAGTGGCTGTATAGATGCCATAAAATACTGAAGGAATTAATTGCTGAGATGAGGGTAAGTGCAGGATTTTCAGGGTCTCTCTTACTACAGATCACATATTGTAAAGGAGATCTACACTTCACAGTCAGGGGATGGCAGTTTCAGAGAGGGGAAAAACAAGAACCAAACTTACAGGAAGACATAGGTGCATTTTACATTGATGTACTGAGGTGATTATGGATCCCCACAATAACATTAATACTAATTCTCTAGGACAAAAATCACAAAATAGAATCAAAGTTCTTTTGTTCTCACAGTTAAGATCTGTTGAGTCTATTCTGAAGCAGTTTTGTTTTCAGTGTACCAGCTGCACAGAGGGAAAGTTTATGTAATGAAATGGAGAAGGCTGTAATCCCTGTTCTGTCCCTTTTAATTCTGGCTTTTCAAATGACATGAGGAACCCAGGTGGAAAGAATCGCTCTGCATGTCTGGCCATGTGGCAGAAAGGAAAATGTAATTGATTATTCTTATTAAGGGAACTGGTTTTGCCAGAAGTATCAAGTTTATTCAGATTCATGCTGAAAATGAAATATGCAGTGTAGTTAAATATTCTGTCTTTATTTTATACATAGTTTGAGCTGACTATAGGTATTTCAACGATAGCAATAATGAAAATTGCAATGTAAACCTAATCAGAAAGTTAATGGAAGGGGAGTGAAGAGTGCTGTGATCAAAAACTCAGATCTTGATATGCACTCACATCTTCAAGTCTACACACTGTCCCTGCTTCTTTCTGTAAAAATGTTAAGAGTTGACTCAAGTCCATCAAAAAGAAAGAATGTCTAGAAAAAGACAGAGATATTAACATTAAGAGATTCAAATAGTGGCTTCAGAGACTAAAAGGAACAAGTTGTCTTCCAGTTTTTCTTTTATATAAGTTTAATAATAAATTACTCTTCTGTGCTTAGTCACTTTGCAGACACATTACTTTCTGGGTACCCAAACACTAGATATATTCACACGCTGGCTGTGTTATCACTGCAGCATTTGTAAATGGATGAGAAACTGCTGAAGCAAAGGTTCAAAGGAGATGGAGAACCATATAAGTAATTTACCCTTTGGAAGAGACTCCCACATTTTGTATTATTGGTAAGAAAATACTCAGAAGCAATCTCTACATTCATCTGCCCAAAGGACACATGTTTTCAGGAGTTTATCAGGAATCTGTGACTTCTATGCAAATCAGGTAATTTACTGTCTAATTATGCCATTTCCATGCAAAAACATAGATTGCATAACCTAGTATTAATTTTTTTTTTAAAGTTTATTAGTGTAGTCAGGTGTTATCTCAAAAAGATATTTAGAAAATAAGCCTTGAAAGGGGAAAAAAAAAAATCCAAAATCAACACATGATGCTGTCAAGCAATGAAATACAGTTGAAATTTGAAGGCAAGAGTGTCAGTTTTCCACCCATGGAAAGCTACTAACCCAAAGTAACAGAAGGAACTTTAGGCTATTAGTGAAGTTTCTGTGTCTTCGAAACAGCTGTCATTGACAAAAGAAAGCAACCTGACAAAATACAGCTCATGGTTCCAGAACCTGGATTCTGCCTTTCAGCATTAAACAAGTGAACTCTGATGGGATCAGTCACATTGCAGTAGGAAAGCAAGTGATAGCCAAAACTGCTCTCTATTGATTTTTTTTTTTCAGCTTGCTCTCAGGAACATGTTTTGAACAGCTTCAAGAGGGGAATCTGGAAATAAGCACTTTCTAAAGTCTACTAGCCTAATAAAGCATTGTAGTCTACTGTGAGTTCAATTTTTTGGAAGCTTCTCTCACACCATTTTAGTTGTCATTTCTTTGATTAAGGCTACAGTGATTCGTGTACTTGGCTAACAGCCTGGAAGAAAGCCTTGTAACATAAAGGATTATGTTACAGGGTGAAAGCATCAGCCCAGAGAAACAATTTTTACCCTTTCTCTCTCCTTAATGACTTAAATTATGAAAGGTTTAAAGGGTGCAGAACAGGTCTTCAAGAGAATAAAAGCCAATTAAATACAGAACTTCATCACCAACTGTCTCCTGCTTACCTTGCTGCCACACACCTGCAGATTTTCTGCACGACAAACAAAAGGAGTTGCCTCAAGCCTGGCATCCCTGTCCTTTCCTCTGGCAGACCCCCGAACAGGCGGACGCCGAGCCCCTCTCCCCGCTACGTGTCGGGGGCCGCGTGCGCTGTGCTGGGTCAGCAGCGAATGCCGGCCTACAGGGTCCTGGCGCGGGTGCGAAATGCTCAGAAGCACCTTCTCCACGAGTCACACCCACCTAAAGCATTGCACAAACGAAATCCAACATCATTTAGACAGCTCTAGGAGATAAATGCTGCCAAAGCAACTGGGCTGCAGTAAGTTGGATTCCCTTCACAAGGACCCCAGCCATGAGACCTGCTTGTTAAAATCCTTGTCTTTCATGCTGGTGCCTGACCTCATCCTCAAAATGAACTGGTGCTCACTGGTTCTCTGCAGGACCGTGTCACACACTGGGGCAGTGCAGGACAGGATTATCTTGCCTTAGAAATGAGTTAGACAAACACTGCCGAGACAGACTGTGAAAACTTCTGTTAATGATGGGAGACATGAGGCTGTAACACAAACAGAGAGAAGCAAATCTTGCAGCCCAATGGCTGCTTCTAATACCCATAGAAAGGCTGCAGATCCACAGCAGTAGGGCAAGCAGGAGGCAGCAAGGACGGCTGGAAAGTCTCTGAAAGGAGTTCCAAGCATCAAATGCTTTGCCATGGCTCTTCCAGCACCTGCTGTCAAATACTTCAAAGAAAAGCACAGGAGATACCAGTTGAGATAAATATGAGAATAAGCTACTTAGTCAAACATCTCGACTTAATTCCCACTGCTTGGAGACTCAGAGGTGATTGCTTATATCCCTGACTAGTTTTAAAGCGCAAATTTAAACATTATTCTAGTCAAAAGTATCCAACTCCATTCGATTCTCAGAGATTTTTTTTTTTGGTCCAAGGGCAAAAAGAATGAAGAAATCCAATGCCTATGGAAAAAATGTCTTTCCTTAAACTCACCTCTAGTTCTTCCAAAAAGAAATTTAGTTTTGACAGCAGCCCAGAATGCGAGAATCCCACTATGAAAGCATAAAATCTAAAATGCTTGATTCCAAAGTCTTTTTCAAGAAAAATAGTCTGACTGTGCAGGTTTTGGGGGGGGCTTTTGTGGGAAGAACAACCTTCTTCCACATGGAAGTGCTTTTCTGTCAAGAGACCATAAAAATACCTGTTACCACCTACTAATTTCACTGTCATCAAATGTTTTTGTTACCAAAGAAAATGAAAAACTTTCCGCTGCTTAATCCATTTACATGTTTATATATTTCAACTCATTATTTATTTTTTCAGATACTACCTACTATTACTGCCTTTGCTTCTAAAAGAAATCAACTTTTACAACCTTCTTCAATACTGCTATAATGTCTTTTTTTTTTTAATGCAGCAATTAGAATTCAACATATTACTTTATGAAAGAATTCAACAAGAAATTTTATCATGTCATTACTTAGTCTGACTTGCATTCTTTTTCTCTACCACTGAAGCTCAGCTTCATGCTGACTGGATTGCTAGAGAACTTTAATCTTTACCATCGTTATTGATGAATAAAATTAGCACTTCAGAATTCTTTACAGGTAAGCTTTTCTGCTTCCTTAAGCATGAAACACATGATAATTCAATTGCAATTAATTTTCAACATAAAGTTACTGGAAATTCTTCTGAATTTGTTCCTTCTGAATTTAAAACCCATTTAAGTCAGGCATAAAAGAAAGAACATTTAAAATCATGACAATATGACTGTAAAGAACTGAAACCATTGTTTTGTCATGCAGTGGGATGAAAATGAACAAAAATATTCTAGTTTATATTCAATTTCTTCAATAGGGTAGTTCTGCCTCTGACAGCACAGAGCCCATGTACATTATGTTCTAGATTATGAGGTATAATGCAGTGGATTGCATTAAATGAGAAAAAAATGGAAACTGCAGTAAATAGGATAATAAAGAGTGTCCTCTGTATTTTAAAATCAGAATCTTTAGGGTCCTCGATCATGTGATAACAACAGAAGCAAATGTGGTTTTCACATAAAAGCTGAGCCTGGGAGGAGGTATGTGTTCCCCAACCAGACATCATACAACACTTCTCCAATTAACTCTGTGTGGTGGGTTAGACACCAGGCACCCACCAAAGCCATTTTATCACTCCCCTTCACAACTGGACAGGGGGGACAAAATATAATGAAAGGTTCATGGGTTGAGATAAGGTTCAGGAGAGAGATCACTCACCATATACCATCACAGGCAAAACAGACTCAAATTGGGGATATTAATTGAATTTATTGCTTAAAAAATCAGAGTAGGATAATAAGAAGTAAAATAAATCTTAAAGCTACCTCCTCCCACTCCTCCCTCCTTCCCGAGCTCTGTCTCCTCTCCCCAGCAGCACAGGGAGACAGGGAATGGAGCTGATGGTCAGTTCATCGCAGGTTGTTCTGCCTCTGCTCAGGGGGAGGAGCCTTTCCCCTCCTCCAGCCTGGGGTCCCTCACATGGGATATAGTCCTGCAGGCATTTTCCAGTGTGAGCCCATCCCACCTTCAACAACCACATGCTTTTTAAAGACCTACACTCTTTGCACCCATTCAAAGGTGTTTTGATTCCACAAACATATTCCATTAAAGTAATAAATTTTCAGAAGACAAAAAAATTGATATTAATATCCCAACAAAACCATAGAAGCTCTTCAGAACAATGTTCCAGTTATCACATCACCATTTTATTCACCAAATAGATTACGAAATTGGTTTCATCCACCTACTTCTGACAAGTACCCTAGGTGGCTGCTAAGTCTGAAGCAGTTAAAGTTTAACAGGTAAAAGGGTATATCGAGTATCAGAGATGCCTCCAGCAACAGCTAAAGCTTTATTCAATTTGTCACCTTAGTTGCATTGCCCTTTCCAATGCAGTAAGGGACATTCTCAAAAATTATGTTAATCTTGTCATATACAGGTTTACAGAGTTTCCACCGACAAGGAAACTTGATTAGGAAATGGCTGGCCATTACTGCTGCAAAGAGGGGAAAAAACAAGGTTTCATTTGCTGAAATTTGTTAGTTCCAGAACTGCTTATCCACATGATATCTTTGCCAGCTGCCAGTCCTCAGTGTGCACAGCACATGAACAGAGCTGATCACGCCGTGCCCACGCTGCAGGAGAGCTCCAGCTGCTGTGCAATCTCAGCCTTGCTTCATCAGGGGGAATCCACTCCTGGCACGGCAATGGCACATTCAAGTGCCCATTAAAAGGCTCCAAATGCAGACACAAAGCTCCAAACACACAGAAAAGCAAATATGAATCAAGAAGAAACACTTCTACTCGCTCAGTCATCAGAGTAGATGCAACCCGTGCACATCCAGCAGGAAACAGCCCTGGGATATCCCAGGTGCACGTATTTTCAGGGTTATCACACGAATGAGGCCAGAAGATTCCATTACATATTTTGTGTTGTAGTCACCTCAGACACAAAAGATAAATGACAAGCAGTAGCACCTTGTTGGAATGCAAGCCTTCCCAGCTTCCTTTGCCGCTTTTCATGTAGGACTTTCCTCAGTCAAACAGCCCATACCTCTCCCATCAGGTGGCTGATAAGAATGTTCCAGCTGTCTACAAGCAGCTCCACAGCATCAGGGAGCTAAAGCTTTGTTTCCTCTTTTGAGTGTATTCACAACCAAGCTATCACCAAAAACAGACAGTCTAATGTATGCCAAACAATTAAGACAGCTTTTACAGATAACAGAAACACACTATATGCCCTAGCAGGCTCCAGAGAACACATTCAATGTAAAACCTTTTGAAGGAGGCCAGGTTTACTTAGATATGATAATGTCTGGCATTTAAACCACTCTTCAGCATTCTGAGATGCCATTCTCCCCTTCAAATGTTTATCTTTTCCCAGTCTTTAGAGCATCTCTCCCTGATTTTCTAGTACCACCGTGCTAAACAAATCAGTACAAGCAAATTTTTGTGTGCAGATAAGACCAAATCACAGTAGAAGACTGTGACATCAGTTTAATCACATGGTCACCCGCAGCTGATGCACTGCCCTGGTCTCTGGGCTAAATAGTCTGGCAAAAAAGGCAACATTCACATCTGTCTTAACAAGTCCATTTCCCTGGTTAATCATTCCTTTTCATTTCTAAAGATACCACAACAGCATAATGACATCATTGCTGGTACCAAAGTAAAATCTGGGAGGTGGAAATAACCGTGTGAAATCCGTAGGCATGCTGACAAGCTACCTTTACAAAGAGGATTTTAAAATATACGAACAGTAGTGAAAAAGGATAATCCCTAATGTGAACATTTATTCTTCAAATTTCATGGTATTAAATTTTACTTTTCTTTAGACAGAAAGCCAAATATTTTTAAATAATTCAGAAAAAAAAAAGAAGGAAAACATGCAAAAGTAGGCACTGTGTGTGTGCACACATTCACAATCCAGACTCATGAGGTACATGACAAATCAAATTCTCAGGCATTAGCAGAAAGCATAACAAGGTAAAGGATACTTGCCTTAAACCAAAACATTGATAGAGTCTGAGACTGCTTTTGCTTCCTCTACCTGACAGATGCAAGGATATCCTCAAGAAATTACATCAGTAGGAAAGCAAGCAGGGCAGTTCTATTCCAGGTTTGCCATTCACGTAGTACATAGGCTTGAGGACTTGATTTTTATTTTCAGTTGACCCATGTCATGATCATTCTTTTTTCCTACCTGCTATATTTCAAAAGGTCGTTATTACATTCATTCATGTTCACCTTTTTCTCATTTATACAAAAAAAAAAAAAAAAAAGCCAGTGGTTCCACTAACAAAATAGGAAGTCTGCTATTCCACTAAGCGGGGAACTATGAAGGGTGGAGACAAAAAGGAAGAAAAAAGTCAACAAGCCCAAACCAACAAACCCCCCAATCATTCCCATCAATAAAATAACGATGTGTAAACATACAAGCATTTCTCTCACTTTACCCAAAACTCTGCCTAGATGAAACTTCTAACAAATTCCTAAATCTGTGTAGCGGACACTGGTTCCCAGCCCGGGAAGAATTTGTCATTTATGCATTACAAAGTGTCAAGCGGCAGTGGATAAGGGTTTTTCTATAAAGGAGAATCCAACTATGCTGTGCTGAAGGCGCAGACCGTGTGCAGAGCGGTTAAACCAGGCAGGTCCCGTTCTTTCACACATGCGCTGCCACCCGATGGACGTTCCAAGAATCCCCATTCCCGAAACCCGGCTATTTCCTCACTCAGCTCGGATACTTTACCAGGTACTGAACCTGCTCTCTCTCTGCCCAAACATTAAAGGCAGCACTACTCACTCTGCGTGGAGTGGAGAAGTTTCTTTTTAGACTCTCATACAACTTTAAATTGGCGACCATCAATTTCATTCTACTGAAGGGTGAAGTCTTTGCTGTTGAGAAGAATATGTAACACATACAGACCATTATGGCTTTCTGTATATAGGGATATGCTGTTATCTAAAGAAATACAAAAGCACAAGGTAGTCCTTTGGCATTCCTCCAGCACATATTTGCTTTCAAACTCTTAACTGTAATAAATTTGAACTAAAGCCTCTTCATGTTCGTTATTCAGATGTCAAGAAACTGTATAAACAAACAATTTGCAGAAAAATTCTATTAGTAGATCATCTAGTCTCTGTCCCAGCCAGGGGAAAAAATAGTTCACAGCATTATGTGCTTATGCACTTGACCTGATTTTATGCCAGGATCAGAGCTGCTGATTTTGCAAAATGTATCTTCCAGTTGAAATGTGCACAAGATATATTCATGTATTGTGGGCTCTCAGCTAAAGATATTTCTCTCTGGAGTACCAAAGAATAAAAAAATTAGATCTTCTATCAATTATTCAAAAGTGAAGCTACTTGAGCAGGTAAATTCTAGTTAAAATTCTGCCTTTAAATCAACACAATTTACTTCCAAGAAGTGAGTATCAGCTTTTCCACAAACAGCAAGTTATTTTAATTTTTCTTATAAAAGCACTTAAAAAATAGAATCCTATGAAATATCCTCTGAGTTTTATGTTTATGTTGCAATAAACATTGTACATTTGTAATGTGGAGTTTAGAAGACCGTCTCACTCTAAGACAAGTATTAATATTGTGTGCATAAAACAAATCCTACATAACGATCAGCTCCTTCATGAATAATTTAAGTCCAAATTAAGTTTTGAATGTTTCCATTTAATTGCGTGCTGGGGCAACATGATAATCACTATGTGAAATAACTATAGGCCAGCAAGAAAAAAAAGTGCCTTTTCTATTTCTGCCATTAAATGTGATCAGTACATTGCAAACCCTCTTTAGGGCAGAGCCAAGTCTCCCTTGTTTAGCTTCCAAATCAGAATTACTTTCTCTTAAAAAGTCTACAGTCACACATAGCATAAATTTTAGAGAACAAGCACTGTTCATGCTGTATCACCACTTCTCAATGCACACCACCTTCCAGTTCTCTTGCACCACAACTAAAAGGTCATGCCTTAGTATAGAAAATGCTATCAAAATATCTGACCCATGGCTTTGTTACTTTTCACGAAAAAATAGAAAACATTGCTAAAGCACAGTAATATGTTGCTCAGACACAGGTACTTAGGTATTGGTATGCAAACACAGTTCACAGGGAGTTAAAATATACAAATCTACACCTGGAATAGAGCACAAGAAAAAAAACCAAACCACCTAAAAACAGATGGTACCCCATTGAGAGTTCAGAAGGCATTAAAAAAAAGTAAATGTAAAACACACCGGTCTTTTTCAATTACTTATCTTAATGTATGGCCCACACCACTCTTCACAGCGTCGCACAAATATTTAATTGGCCTACTGTCAACTAACCGCAGCTCCCCAGCTTCCAAACAGCCCTTCTGGTAACTTTTAGCTCTTACACACCTCTGCTCACAGCACCCACATTCGCAAGGGCACCCGGCTGGTTTGCGTTTCTGCTGCCGACTCTGGAAACGCCTCTGCTACTGTTCATGAAGCGCAGGTGCACAACGCCTTGGTCCTCGGAACTGCCCGAGGGTGGAAGCCAAGGTGGGGCTGAGTGGGACACCAGGCCCACTCCCAGGCATGAGGCTCCAGCACAGCTCGTGCCACACCTGCTGTCCCAGCTCCAGCACAAACTGCAGCTGCACGGGGAGAACTCTTTTCCCATTCCTCCTCTCTGCTCGGCTCCTGACCCAAGGACAGGCCGGTAGATAATCGGGTTGATAATGCAATGCTACCGTTGATTTTTAACCCTACCTTATAAATGTCACATTTTCACATCTACAAGTTGAATGCGGAAACAAAGAAATAAATAATGCATACATTAGTGCTTTAAAAACAGTTATAAACACTGACATTTTCATGTATCATTTTATATAATAGTTGGTTATTTTGCCATTATTAAGAACCTGGAAAAATAAAATGGTTAGAAATACACACATACACCAGTACTCTCGATTTTAAAAGGATATTTCTTTAGTTTCTTTCACCAAGAGTACATTTCACAGAGAAAGTCTTCATTTTAATTACATAATCTTAGAGCACTGAAACAATATTTATCAGTAGTAGAAAACCAAGACTAGCTCACATTTTATCTTACTTTAAAAAGCCACAAACCAACAAACAAATAAACAAACAAAAAAAAACACACAGCACATGAAGAGCTCAGTAATTATCTTCTTTGGCTTTGGGGTTCTTCTATCATTTGGAAAGCAAAAAGTACATCGGTGGTGTCCCTGGATTATTTTAACATATTGCCCGTGTTTATGCCCATTTTGTACTGTGCAGCACCATTTTCTAAACGCTTTTGTATTGCACCATTTATTGGGTTGCAGATTATCCAGCTCTTACAATAATGATAAACATTTATTTTAGATACCTTGTTACAGATACTTTTCCTTCACAACTTCTTTCAGTTGTTTGCAAGAGTTTATTTCTAAACATTGAACATTTATAAACCCCTGTCAGTTGCAAACAATTTCTTTACTGGGGGACAACTACACTGTGAGAGACATTGTCATACAATTCCAGCTTCAGAAAACACTCTTCTGTTATGCCCCTCTTAGCAAAGGACTTTACCTCCTCATTATTAGGAAAATACAGCTGTTGCAAAGGAAGTATTATAGTGTTTTTACATTAATTTTTTACTGCTCTTTCACATCAGAATTAAACATCCCTTCTCTATTAGTTTAGCTTAAAAACTAAGAGAGAAAAGGTTTTATATTAAATTTGCCTATAAAGCTGTATAGTTACTCCCAATTTTACAAGCATGTATTCTCCTACAGAAGGAATGCTAGCCACTATTTGCAGGGCAAGGTTTTTATAAAAGTAAAAGAAATGAAAACAAATGCTCGACTTTGGGTTGGTAATTCCCACGAACATAATGTGAATATACATAGCCACATACTTGTCATTAAATACAGGGAACAAAAGTTCCCTGTTTGGAGAAGCGTTAAATCATCTCTGCTCTTGGTCATATTTCTATCATTACTACAGAAGGCGACTAGGAACATTTCGTTTTTATGAAACCCTGACGACTATTCCAACTCCCGCTACTACCTCTAAACTCTGACAGCACCGGAACCACTAAAATAAACCATTTTGGGCTGAAGCAGAACGGCCCGCTCGGAGGGAGGAGCCGTCCCGCCTGAGCACCGCCCGCCTCAGGCCGGCCCCGCCGCGGCTGCTGAGGGGGACCCGTCCTTAACAGGGGCTCTGAGAGGAACCTCGTTAATAATAGCGGCTGCTGAGGGGGACCCGTCGTTAATTCGGGTGCTGAGTGGGATCCCCCGTTAACCGAGGTGCCGAGGGAAAACTCGTTATTAGCAGGGCTGCTGACAGGGACCCCTGGATAACAGGCGGTGCGAGGGGGACCTCGTTAATCTCAGGGGCTGCACGCCCTTGCCCTGTGGGCAGGGAGCCGAGGGCCCAGGGCTCCAAGCGCCGCCCAGCCCCGCCGCTGCCCCGCGGCCGCTGCCACTCAAGCCCAGCTGCAGCTGCCGCTCCTCCGCGGGCTCCGCCGTCACCGGCCCCGCCGCGCAGGCGCTTGGCGGCCGCGCAGGCGCAGGGGCGGGGCCG
>VWPU01002724.1:0-104633 GCA_013398955.1 Callaeas wilsoni | reverse complement strand
CATCCCATCCCATCCCATCTCTTTATCTTGTATTTCTGCAAAAACCCCATGCATGTGCAGCCATCCATTACAGGTGTTTTCCTGTGGGCGAGTGTGTAAAATCCCATTATTTTCAGCCAGGAAACACTCCCATTTTTATGGAATATCACTGCCCAGCGGGAGAAGCAGGACTCCCACAGCGCTGGGACGTTTTCCCTGCTCCACAGGTCCACGGCCGAGTGCTGAAGTGCAGCAGTCCGCACCGAGCCAGCTGTGACAGCAGCACAGGGGGGATCCTGGAAAAGAGAAGGGAAAACCTGAGGTGTTTTCCCCTTTCCTGAGGGCCCAGCTCAGTTTGCAGCACCCTCAATACCTTTCCTGTCCTCGCCGTGGCTGCAGAGAGGCGGGCAGTCATCAGCCCCGCGTCCTCTGCAGCGAGCTGAGAGGTTAAACCAGATTTCCAGGGTTTTGTGAGAGAATTGCTGACCTGCAGCGCCAAGGGGTGCTCCAGGGAAAGGCAAGCGGGGAGGAGGAGGAGGAGGAGGAGGTGAGAGAGGGAGTCAGTCAGCACTCACCCACCGAGGCATTGTTCCTCCCCCGGAAAACCGGCTCCCGGGCCTTTCCGTGGTGCTCCAGCGTGCCAAGGCCTTGTGCAATGGGATGTCAGACAGAGCGTGCCAGCGGGATGTAATGCAAGCCTACGGGTTTATTTCTGACCAGGAACCCGAGCAAATCCAGGCATGGCCACTTCGGGAGATGAATCAAATCCACCAGCTGAAAACCTCTTGCTGTGGTTTGTTCTCCTAAAGAACCTGGATGAAATGTTTTTAATAAAACTCCCTTCCCTTCCCTTCCCTTCCCTGCCCTTCCCTTCCCTTCCCTTCCCTGCCCTTCCCTTCCCTTCCCTTCCCTGCCCTTCCCTTCCCTTCCCTTCCCTGCCCTTCCCTTCCCTTCCCTTCCCTGCCCTTCCCTTCCCTTCCCTTCCCTGCCCTTCCCTTCCCTTCCCTTCCCTGCCCTTCCCTTCCCTTCCCTTCCCTGCCCTTCCCTTCCCTTCCCTTCCCTGCCCTTCCCTTCCCTTCCCTTCCCTGCCCTTCCCTTCCCTTCCCTTCCCTGCCCTTCCCTTCCCTTCCCTTCCCTTTTTTTTTTAATACATATATATATCAAAGTTCAAATAAATCTTTACCATAATCAGAAGAATGCAGAGAATTGTAAAAGCTTAGAAGGGGTCGCTCCTGAGCGGCCCCGACTCCATAAAGTGCAGTTTGATGTCCTGCAGTTTATGGCTCTACAAAGCCCAGCTCTTCTGCCCTGAGATTGGCTGTTAATGTTGTAATGATGTTTAACTGCCGACAAATGAATCACAGGTGGGGAGACAAGGACCCTTTAAGCAAAAAAACCTGCCATTATTTTTATTTGGTTGCTTTTTTGTTGCTGTTTCGTCGTTTCCATGTTTCTCTTTAATTCCCTCAAGCAAACAGATTAAGGAATATCCCAGCCTGTCAAGTAATATCTGTTTGTAAAAACACCACATCCCTTTGATGCGTCCATCACGCGCTGCAGAGGGGAGAGAGAGGTTTTCTTCCACTTGCAGAGTGGCTTCTTTTTATTTTTTTCCCACTAATCATGGAATTTCTCATTAAAATAACAAGGAGCATGGCTGGCTGAGGTTCCAGCACATGTTTTCACTTGGGGAAACCAATGGGAACCATAGGATTCCTTCCTTCCTTCCTCCTTCCTTCCTTCCTTCCTTCCTTCCTTCCTTCCTTCCTTCCTTCCTTCCTTCCTTCCTTCCTTCCTTCCTTCCTTCCTTCCTTCCTTCCTTCCTTCCTTCCTTCCTTCCTTCCTTCCTTCCTTCCTTCCTTCCTCCCTTCCTCCCTTCCTCTCTTCCTCTCTTCCCCTCTTCCTTTCCTCCCTCCCTCCCTTCCTCTCTTCCTTTCCTCCCTTCCTTCCACATGTGAGGAGAAAACTCCCAAAAGCAAACCCAAGTCACACCTGGCTTTTAAAATTCACCCCATTTCCCCGATTTTGGAGCTGTTTGTACATTACTTTCCCCTCTTAGGCCTTTCTCCCCTCCTCTTCCTCTCCCTCCGTGTGTTTTTTCCCATGGCAAAACTAACTCACGCAGACCTGGGTATTTATAAACTCCCCTCCAACGCCAAAGCGTCAGGAACAATCACTTCCCTCCAGTTTACAGGAACATTCAAAGTGCCCCGAAACATATTTTCGACATAACTCATCACTTTGAAGACGCTTCCAAGCTTTTGTTCCTGTTTATTGACAGGAAGTTGTTTTTCATGGCTCCAAATCAGGAGGGGGGTGATGGAGGGAGGGAGGGAGCAGTTGCCAAGCGGGTTTGTTGTGCCCTGCAAATCCCGACCCTGAATTCCTGGCTCCCCCCAGGAGCCCACCACTCAAGCCCTCTGGTCTTTGCCAAGGGGGATAAAACACGATGGAGGCTTAAAAAGGGGGAATTTAGAGGCAGGACGGATGTGGCAGGTGAGAGGGGAGGAGAAAGCTCTGTTATCCATCATGGCTCTGGAAGAAGAGGGGGTTCTTGAGGCACACCCTGGCTCTGGAGGGCAGGGATGAGGCACAAGCCCCCCATTTCTCCTCACGGAGAACGGGCAAGCACAGCAGGATCATCCCCTCTGGAAACTGTGACTCCTGGGGAAGCGGGGAGCAGGAAAGGGAGAGGGAAAGGGAGTGGGAAAAAGGGAGCAGGGAAGGGGGAAGCGCCTGATTCCCCCTGTCGTGGCAGGACAGAGCTCTCCATCCCAGCATGGGGGGCTCACAGAGGGGCCTGGGGGGCTACTGCCCATGGAGATGGGCCAGAGCTCTGCAGGGTGACCACCTGGGGCTGGGCCAAAGGGTGGGGAAGAAACTGGGAGCAACTGGGAAGGTGGTGATGGGAGAGGGGCGGCACCTACTCCCTGCTGTGCGTCAGGAGAGTGACACACTATGGAATTCTCGGGGGTGCCCTGTGCAGGGGGAAGAGTTGGTCTCCATGAGTTGGTCTCCATGGTCCTTGCTGAACATCTCGGGGCATTCCTTGGTTTTCTGAGAGAAGAGCAAACGTTCCTGGTTCCCACCTCAAGTCCCGGGTGACATCTTCAGGGAATACCCTCTGCTGGCTCCTCGCCCAGGAGCAGCATCCTGTCCCAAAGGGCACCTCCTGCCCCGGGGGCTGGTCCTGCTGGGGGAGGCCAGCAGAGCAGCAGGACAAGCCCCGGGGTGCCCAGGGAGGCGGCGGCAGAGCCCAGGATGAGGATCTCAGCCAGCCCCAGGGATCTGCCGTGGGAAGAAAGCACCAGCCCTGCTGGGCTTGACCTCGTGGACGCCTCCAAACCCACTCGGCAGCCCCGGCACAAACCCCTGCCAGGCTCTGGGGAAAAAGGGAGACTTTAAATCAGGCCACATCGACCTTTTTATACGGACAGCGGGGCTGGCTGTCACGCTCTGAGTGCCTGAGGCTCTTCCACGGGAAGGAGCGCGACGCAGCGCTGGGGGCACCCCTGGATTCCGCTTGCTCCCAACAATTATTACTTCTTGGCTTGTTGCTACACTGTACAGCGTAATGTTATTGCTCGGAATGCTCTGTTAACTCGCTTTTTACCGATACCATGTGTTCCCCTCCTTTCATCCCAGCGGTGTGTCAAGAGCTGTTTTCCTAAGGACGGTCAGGGGAATATGATTCTAATATTACTGGAGATGATATAAAAAGTTTTATAGACACTGCTCCGTGTTTGAACTGGGAGCCCAGAACCCAGCCACGAGGGCCTTAATTCAGACGTTTGAACTGCGTGTTTTGAAGGCCAGTGAGGTGAAAAGGTTCACAGGGGGCAGCCAGTTTGAAAGGGAAGATATTAGACCTGCGCTTAGAGAGGAGCAAACCAAAACCCTTGAAAAGCTGGGCTTGTCATGTGCAACTTCAGGCGTCACTTGCCTCCAGAGGCACGAATTAAAGCATCCTGGGAAATACACGAGGGCACGCTGCTTGCTGTGTTATTCCCAGGAGTGCAGCCACGAAGCTGTGGCTGTTAATGTGACTGTCACTGTCCTGGCTGGCAGGGCTGGGGGAGTGCTGAGGTCCCGAAAACTCGGAATGGAAGCTCCAGAGCCACGATCACGAAGGGTCTTTGCATGCTCTCTGGCTTGGCAACAAAAGCTGCTGGCAGAAGTGAGATTTTCGAGGGTTTTTTTTTAGGTAAGGACTGGGATGTGCTCAGCCGATGTGCAGAGCACAGCCTCAGGAGGAGACCCAGGCACTGCACACTCGCTCACAGCACTGGGAGAGCAGAGTGGGGCTGGGCTGCTGAAACTTTCTGCAGGGATTTGTTCACTTCACTGGTTTCTCTGCCCCACGCCAGCATTTTCAGGGCCATTTCTGCCTCCAGCTGTGCACCTGGAGTTTATGGTTTATCCACCGCTTCAGCTCCTGTGAGCCACGCAGCAAATGGAGACTCTGCAGCTCTGCTGCACGAAGATTCCTGTGTTTACCAAAAACCTGTGTTCCTATTAACTCATCAAGGCATTTCCTTGTATGTTTTATACTAGAGCAGGTCCAGCGTGCAAAAAGGAGGCAGAGAGAAACGGCAGGCAGAGTTTTCCAGCCCCGCCGAGCTTTTACGAGCACTTCCATAATGGCATTTCCAACACTTGGGCCGTGGCTGCGGCGACAGCTGACGCCTCATACATCATAACCTGCTCTCTGCTTAAAAAAGCAACGACCCTGCTTTATTTATTGCAGGTGATTGCCTCTGCACGGGACGAACTCGCCTGGAAATTCCAGCACTTTCGTCTCGGCAGCAGGGGGGCTCCCAGTGTCTGGCACTGTGTTCATCACCGGGGCTGTGCTCTCCTCGTTTGCCTCCTGGAATTGCCTTGAAATGGAACGGAATAGAGTGGTTTGGGTTGGAAAGGAACTTAAAGCTCATCAGCCATGAGCAGGGACACCTTCCACTATCCCAGGGTGCTCCAAGCCCCAGTGTCCAACCTGGCCTTGGACACTTCCAGGGATCCAGGGGCAGCCACAGCTGCTCTGGGCACCCTGTGCCAGGGCCACCCCACCCTCACAGGGAACAATTCCTTCCCAATATCCCATCTAACCCTGCCCTCTATCAGTTTAAAACCATTCCCTGTGTCCTGTCCCTCCCTCCCTTGTCCCCAGTCCCTCTCCAGCTCTCCTGGAGTCCCTTCAGGCCCTGGCAGGGGCTCTGAGGTCTCCCTGGGGCCTTCCCTTCCCCAGGTGAGCCCCCCCAGCCCTCCCAGCCTGGCTCCAGAGCAGAAGGGCTTCAGCCCTTGGATCAACACCTTCTACTGGCACAGCTGTTGGAGTTCCAGAGCTTTCCTTGGGGCCTTTGGCATCCCTGTGTGTGCCTTTTTTCGTGGCTGTGAGCACAGATTTCTTCCTAACCAAAGAGAGCCTGAATTTTCCTGCAAGCTGGCGGCACGATTTCCTCTCCTGGTGACTGCAGGGGGTGAGCGAAGGTGGCAGCTGGAAGGGGAAGGCCAGGGGGTGAACAGCAGACCACCAGGAGGGAGATGAGGCAGAAGGTCAGCTCCTTGCTCACGCGCCCTTGGGACAAAGAGAAAAGCGTCACACCAAATCTACCAATTCCCACACACAGAACAATGAAGATATCTCTACTGGCCAGCTTATCCGGCTCTCCTCACCTGAAAAAGGATGGAGGGACAGCTTTGTGGCTGTAGGGCAAGCTGGGATCTTGGAGCAGACCTTGGGTGAAGTGTTGGCTCGGGTGAAGTCATTTGTTCTCAGCTTCAGCCGAGTCACCGATTTCACAAAGCCCAGCCGGGCTCCAAGCAGGACAAGCACCTGTCCCGGAGATCTCCCAAAGCCACAGCTGTCCAGCACTGAGCAGAGCTGCCCAAACTAGACCTCAGCATCCCAAATTCCTGCTTTCTATGCTCGCCTTTGAGTGACGGTCCCTCAGTTCGGTCCCACAAGGCAGTGCAGGTCTGGGCTGTCCCACCCTGATGGGAAAGGTCCCTCCTAGACACCCAAATCTGACCTTCTGAACAGCTCCTCATCGCCTCTGAGGCTTTATTACCAAGCTGAGGACACTGAAACCTTTGAAAAACCTTCGGAGGCCTGGCAAACGCTTCTGCCCAGGTCTTGCAGTCTGGCCAGATCCACCCATTTCCGTGTGGGCATAGCCTTGAAAGGAGATCGCTGCGGGAAGAGGTTCCCTTTGCTTCCTGCAGCAACAGAGCTTCGCTGCACCCCAGCTCCATCAGCTCACGGAGAGCCCACTGGAAATGAAATCTTGGATTTGGACTTCACCAGCCTCCGGGGATGACTTGAAGGATCCCCTGCCACGGGCTAGCTCTGCTGCAGGCCTGGCCAGCACAGCTCCCTTCCACTTGACATCCTGGGAAGATCCCTGCCGGGATTTAATGGCAAAGGATCTTCCCGTGGGCCACTGGGAGCCTCACTCAGCTCCTCCAAGGTGTGATTTCCTTCCCAGTGCTCCCCTGAACCATCACTGGGCAGACCCCGCTTCTGGTTTCAGGCCGCTTTCCTTTGCACTCTCCGCTTCCCTGTTGCTGGAACTCTTTTCCCATCTGCAAAATCCAGGTAATGCTCCAAAACTCCCTCACAGCTGCCTGAATTTCCTGGAAGAGCAGCTCCAGGCATTCCTGTTCCACAGGAGGGCTTCAGAACCTGCTGGTCCACACTTTATAAACATCTCAAGAGATTTAAGCCAGCCCCGTGTTAAGCACAGCCTATCTGCAAGGTTCCAGCTTCTGCTCCTGCTTTGCCTCCCATCCAGCAGAAAAACGGGATTCAGTGGGAATGGTTTGCAAATGAGCCACTGCTCCTTAATGGGGGGGAAAGGAAAGATAATCCGTGTGTCCACAGGCAGCTCTGCAGGGAGAGCTCGGGAGAGCTGCAGGGATCTGGGATGCTCACAGGGATCTGGGATGTGCGCAGGGATCTGGGATGAATGCAGGGATCTGGGATGAATGCAGGGATCTGGGATGTGCACAGGGATCTGGGATGTGCACATGGATCTGGGATGTGCACAGGGATCTGGGATGAATGCAGGGATCTGGGATGTGCGCAGGGATATGGGATGTGCACAGGGATCTGGGATGTGCACATGGATCTGGGATGAATGCAGGGATCTGGGATGAATGCAAGGATCTGGGATGAACACAGGGATCTGGGATGAACACAGGGATCTGGGATGTGCACAGGGATCTGGGATGTGCACAGGGATCTGGGATGTGCACAGGGATCTGGGATTGCACAAGGATCTGGGATGAATGCAGGGATCTGGGATGTGCACAGGGATATGGGATGAATGCAGGGATCTGGGATGCGCACAGGGATCTGGGATGTGCACAGGATCTGGGATGCACACAGAGATCTGAGATGTGCACAGGGATATGGGATGCACACAGGGATCTGGGATGCACACAGAGATCTGGGATGAATGCAGAGATCTGCAATGTGCACAGGGATCTCGGATGCGCACAGGGATCTGGGATGCGCACAGGGATCTGGGATGCGCACAGGGATCTGAGAAGAACACAGGGATCTGGCACATGCAGCAGGCACAGGGGAAAGGGATTTCTGGAAGAGACTGCTCTGCTGTGTTCATTTTTTAGGCATAAAACCTGACCTGGAAATCATCTGCATTGTTGCAGCATGAGGAACTTTTTCCTATCTTTCCTTTTGGGACGGGCATGCAAATTCTAAGGCTGAAATTGGGATTTTACGCTTCTGAAGGTTTGGGACTTCTTTTAGGGATCAAACTAGCTCCAGCCCCTCCAGAGACGAGTAATGAGGCCAAATGCTTTTATTTTTTTGGAATTAGTGCGAGGACAAAATGAGGCTGAATAAATTGGGATAAATTTTTGTTCTTGGGTGCAGTCACGGGGTAGGGGAGCTGCTGGGGGCGGGGGGGGAGCATCCTCACGTTGATCTGGTAAAAACATCATCTAAATCCAATCTGCTGCAGCAAACAGGCCAGGGAGATGAAGGAAACCACATTAAAAACATGATGAAAGTTGCCTCGAGGCTCCTTATGTCACACTTGGGCTCTGGGCACTTGGGGTTTTTTATTTCTTCCCTTTTTCTTCCTTTAATAAACCCAAACTTGGCGTTCTTGACACACACGCAGGGGTGCAAGCCAAGGGGACTTTAAAAGCTCACAGACAAGGGGGATTTGGGTTCCTTGGCTCCCACTGGAATTTTTGAGGGCTTCCAGCAGATGACCTGCCTCCTCGGGTGGAGAAAAAGCAATTTTCATCCCGAATAAGCAGTTAAAGATTGGTCTAGGCCAAAGCAGGTAATTCCTGTTGACCCCAGAGTCCCTTGGCATCGCCCAGTAGCTCCTCCTTTCCTCGGGTTAAACGAGAGGAAAGGGATGATCCTGTGAATCTTACAGGTGCTGGACAAGGGAGAGGAAGAGGCAAACCCCCCAAAATCCTTTATTTGTACCCAGTTGTGAGCTCCCCGCAGAGAGCAGAGAGCTAAATAAAACTCACGCGTGGTTCGTTTTTGGATTATCCCCCTCTCCTCACCCTGGCCCCCTCCCAAACTGATTTCTGGGGCAATTGTTCCCTCCCCTGACCTACGACACCAAACATTCCCAGCTGGGCAGCTCCCTCCCTGCTCCTTCCACCCGCAGGTGGAAGCGAGGGAGAGGAAGGAGAGGAAGGAGAGGAAGGAGAGGAAGGAGAGGAAGGAGAGGAAGGAGAGGAAGGAAGCAGGAGAGAAAGCGGGGGGAAGCCGAGGCTGCACATGTGCTTCGTGACTAATTCGGGCCGTGGCACGCCCGCATGGGTCCCTTTTTATTGCTCACATTCCTCGTAAGCTGGAGACGCTTTTGTACCACCCCCTTCCCTTTCCCTCCCAGCTTCAGATGTCCCAGAGGAATGTTTAAGTGGTTATGGAATCCCAGAGGAGTTTGTTGCTTCCCTTTTTAATTTGTTCCATGCTAGTTGCTGGTTTTTTGGCTTTTTGTTTTGTTTTTTTTTTTTTTTTAAAGTAGTGCCCAGCTTACTCTTTGCTCAGAGTCAAGCCCAGGGCTCCTTGTTCCGGCTCTGGCACGGAATTCCTCATGACTTTGTTCCCCAAATCCCTGCGGGTTTACAGTGGGGCCGCAGTAATTTACTTGATGCTGAAATTCGTGATTACCTGCTCTGATTTCTGAGCTTATGTTTAAACAGAAATGCTAAAAATACTGACTTAAGCCAATCAAAAAAAGAACAAAACAAAACAAAAAAAAGGCATTATTGGCCCTTTTTCACTTGGCCGGCGTTCACAGGCGAGGCCAATGAAACGCCTGGTGTTATCCAGCCCTAGGCACAGGCTGAGGTCTGGAAAAAATTCCCTTTGGGTCCCCCAAAATGGGTCAAAATCCCACTGGGTCCCCCCAAAATCGATTGGGGTTGCAAAAGCTCTGCATGTGGCACTTGGATTTTAACCACACCAGCCCTCTCTGCCCTCTGCCCACCGCTCCAAGGTGAGGGAGTGGTGGCAGATGTCCAGGAAATGGCTCGAGGTTGCCTAGGAAGTGCATGGCAGGAAAAGAAATTAAATGTATTCTTCTCAAAATCAGCACTGCAGCTCCTGGCCTTTCATTTTTTTATTTACTTTTTTTTTTTTTTTTTTTTTTTTTTTCCCATCACGAGCAAAACACAGGCTGACTCTGCCTGTAATCCCTGTGTCTGAAATCATCCCACTGGCCTTCTGGATGTCCCTTAGCAACAGCTGCTTCCAAACCAAAGGCAGGGAAGCCTCCGACTCAGAGCAGCCACGAGACGACTGCGCCGGGAAATTCAGTTTATAAAACCCAAAAGTGTTTAAGATGACTTTTCCAAATATGGCACACAGAGAGAGGAAAAGAAGGAGATGTCCAAAGAGCTTGGAAGGGTGACACAGCTTGAAATTAATGAGGAGAAGGTGAGCAAATCCTGGCCAGTTTTTTCCTTAACAGCACCACTTCACATCCTTAATTGCCAATATTCTGTCGAGTCAGGTGCTGTTTCTTGGTGAACCGTTTCCCAGCCAGTTTTGCATCCAAAAGCCCTGGAGCGTTCGTGGAGGAGGTGTTTGTGTCACCGAGGAGGCAGAGCCTTTTTGGGAATCGAAGGCTGGAGGGAACACTGACCTGGGTCTGGTATTCCAAGCAAAGGGAGAGGAGTCAGTGACTGCTCCAGGGAATCTCCTGTTCCCGGGGTGAGGCTGGGCAGGAGAACCCTGCAAACAGCCGAGTCTGCCACGGGGAGCCTCATTCCTCACCTCCTGCCCCAGCAGATCCTTGTTCCAGCTGCTTCGTTCTCCCGCGTGCCCGAAGTCTCCTCACGAAAGTCAGGTGGGTCCCAGGAGCTCCCCTGGAGCTCCTCCGAAGGCTCGTTCCCTGGCACGAGGAGGACGCACCGCTCCGTACTCCTGACCCACGGAGGAATGAGCGGGAATGAGAGGAAACTGCGGGCTGGGATGGAGATTTCGGGGTGTGAGAGCTGCAGGATCCATCCGAGGGAGCGTCTCATACAATGAGGTGTCTCTTCCTACCAACTTCTCCTAGGGAAGAAGGGTTAACATCCCGCTGTGGGGATGGGGCTTTCCAGGGACTTCTTAGAGTCACAGAATCATTTCAGTTGGAAAAGACCTCCAAGGCCCTCGAGTCCAAGCCCGATGCCCACCTTGTCACCAGCCCAGAGCATTGAGTGCCACCTCCAGGGATGGGGACTCCACCACTTCCCTGGGCAGTTCATCCCAAAGGAGCTTCATCGTTTTGGCACAAGACATCTCCAGAAAGTCAACCCTCCCCTGAGGTTTGCCAGCTTCCTTTAATACATGGAGAAAAACAGGAGTTTCCCTGGCGAAGGAGATGCTCATCCCAGAAGTCCTGGTTCGTTGGGACTCCAGACAGGTCTGGTACACCGGAATGAGCCCCTTGGACATCTGTGCACGGAGCAGACACTGTTTGTGTCCCTAACATTAATTTGTTTAAGGAAATAACTACTTTAAAATGGGAAAGTTCGGTGCCCAAATAATGACGTTTATTCTTAATCCAGGGACTCCAGGAAGACTTGAGAAGCTGGAGGTGAGTCCCTGACCCTGATAATCCCCTTTCAATCAAATCAACTCCTCCAGTTCAGCTTGCAGGGGCAGGGGGTGTTGCTGTTTTGGGGTTTTGCTGATTTTTTTTACTGATTTCATTGCAATTTCACTGCTCACCAGAACCAAAGGTAAAACGTAGGAGTGGGCAATCCCCAGGAAATGAGCATCCCCTGGCTCTCCTGTGAACTGAGACAGCAGAAACCACCTTCCTTGACGGGCAAAATGAATTTTACGTCTAATTCTCCTTCCCATTTCGGTGCATGGTGTCCATGCTGTTCCAATTTCTGTGTGACAAAATGCACACTTGATGGGAAGCAGACCTGTGGCTGCTTTCGCGCTCAGATATTGAAATGCTCGCCTGCAAGTGCCATCTATCCCTGAAGTGAGAAGCCATGGCACTCGCGGTGTCCTCGGGGAAGGGGAAAACCACAATCCTTTCAAGGTTTGCCAGCTGCTTTACAAGTTAAGCCTGTCAGTTTAGCACTAAATCTTGCACTTGAAATGCTGAAATTAAAAAAGGAAAGGAAAACAACAAGAAAAGCAAAAACAAAAAAGGTCTGAGCTTCCAAACTGGAAAGCTGAGGTGTTTTGGGGTGTTTGGGGCTTGTGAGGGTTGATTTGTGGGGTTGGGGGCTGGGTGTGCCTTTGCTTCATGAGCCTGGAGCAGCTGTGCCATAAAAAGGTTGAATGGAAGAGATGGGTCAGTGAACAATGGCGCTTCTCATCTTCCCNTTCCCTTCCCCTCATCTTCCCATCTTCCCATCATCTTCCCATCTTCCCATCATCTTCCCATCTTCCCATCATCTTCCCATCTTCCCATCTTCCCATCTTCCCATCTTCCCATCTTCCCATCCCATCCCATCCTATCCCATCCCATCCCATCCCACCCGTGATCCAGGGGCTTTCCAAGCAGCCAGCCTTCAGCTCTGCCAGAGGTGAGGCTTTCCGTGCCCTCTCTGCAGCCAGGTCCATCCTCTCCTTGCCCTTTGCTGGACCAAACCGTGGCAATCATTGCACCAGGCTGCCCAGGGAATTGGTGGGATCACCATCCACGGAAGTGTTCAATGGATGAGGCACTCGGGAATATGGTTTAGTGAGTGGAGGAGTGGCTGGGCTCGATGATTTTGAAGGGCTTTTCCACCCTGAATGGTCATATGATCTGCAGTTTCGGGGGGTAACGTGGCTCCAGGAGGTTGCTGGAGAGATCTGGAGCGATCCCGGCACAGAGAAAAAGAGGATCAAGTAGTGGAAAGGTTAAGGATGTATTTACACTAAATATAAATATATTTATCAGGAGGGAGACTGCAGGATCAATGCTTGAAGGGAGAGGGTAAAAAAATCTCATTCACAGCATTTAATGAAAAACGTTTTTCCCTCCTGCCCTCCCCCGAGACAGTTTTCACAGAAATGTCAGTTTCCAATTCCTTTTTCTGTTGTTGTTAGTTTTTCCGGGGTTTATTGAAAAGCAGAGAAGTCCATTTCTCATCGAGAAAACAGCAAACCCCTGCTAAGCTTGGGGAAACAACAATCAAAATAAGAAGAGTGAAAGAAAAGAGAAGAAGGAGCTGTTTCCTGAGGAAGGTCTAAAACCGTCGGGCTGTGGTTTCTGACAGAGAATAAATCCGACTTATTTTATTACTCTTAGGGGTCTAATTGCCGTTAGACCTTAATTGTCTGCTGGCTTGCTTTGCAAAGCACAGAAAGCGCAGCCCGTGCTGGCCACTGGCTGCAGTCATCTGCTCTTTTGATATTCATGGGCGCGATTTCCCCTTTCATCTTTATGCAAAGGAGGAGGCAGAAGCTGCCGTGGTCCTCCTGCACCTGACGCTTCGTGGTCCCCGCAGGGCTCCTGTGACCCAGCCCCCGGGGCTGTCTGAACCAGACGCAGCCCCCTGAGCTCTCCTGGCGTTTCTTCTGCCACCCCTTTGGTCTTGCTGCCACGTTCAGCAGGTGTTGCTCTTCCTTTCCGAGCGGATGTCTTTTGGAAAGACATCAAAAAGCCTCGTTAGGCACAAGAAAAGGGATGTTTGCTTAGGCTGGATTCGTTCCCTAATTACCACGCGTAATCTCCCATCGACAGCAAACAGAAGTGGCCACAAGGGCTTGTGTTTTTAAAAGCTTGATTGATCTGAGCAGAGTCTCAGAATCGCAGCCAGGTGAAATCATCCTGCTCGTGGTTGAGCACAAGCTGGTTCCAGGGGAGCAGAACAAGTGGCAGAACAGAGCACACGTGGCCAGCACCCTCCATCTGGCTCGTTCCAACTCCACAAGTGACCGCTCGAACTCCTGCTGGAATGGTTTGGGCTGGAAGAGACCCTAAAACTCAACTTATTCCACCCCCTGCCATGGGCAGGGACACCTCCCACTATCCCAGACTGCTCCAAGCCCCGTCCAGCCTGGCCTTGGGCACTTCCAGGGATCCAGGGGCAGCCACAGCTTCTCTGGGCACCCTGTGCCATCCTCACGGGGGAGAATTCCTTCCCAATATCTGAAGTTAGCCTACCCTCCTTCCGTGATCCCTCTAAACAAGGTGGGATCCAGCGCAGGACTCCCCGGGAGGATGCAGGTGGAAGCTTGCCTTTCATTCACCATCCTCCTCTCCTTTCCCCCAAACAATCTGGGCAAACACCAGGGGCAAGAATGGAGGGATTTTCCCCAAGATTCTGGGTTTTTTGCCGAATTACCTTTCCCGGTCTCGGTGGGATTGGGAATTTCATTGCGGTGCCTGTGGCTCAGTCCAGCCCTCCCCGTGCTGTGAGCACATGTTCAGACTGAAGGGGATCGTTCTGGGGCTGTGGTTTAGCTTTCTAACGATGCGTGAATGCTGGGGGCAATTTCTGTCTTTATTTTTATAAACAGACGTCCTGTCTCCTCGGATTTCTGCTGGTGTGAGGTTTAGCACACTCATTACTCTTCAGCATTCTAAGGCCCGAAAAAGAAAATACTAAAAATAATAATAACCATCAGACAGCTTGTGATTTTCCTTAATAGCATCCAGGGCGTGTAAAGGAACTTCCTGTCCCCCAGAGCAACAGCGATTCAAAACACGAGGGCTGAGGGAGTGAAGTCACAGCATTTCAAGATCAACACCAGTAGCAAAGCCTACAGCCCTGGGGGCTGAAGAGGCAGTGAAAAAAAGTGAAAAAAGTGAAAAAAGGACCAGCTGTGGTGTCCAAAGTGTAGACAAAGTATAGATTTCTATAGACAAGGGAGGTCTTGCTACAAGTCTGCCAGAGCAGTGACAATTCCATGCATCAGCAAGTCAGGGATGAGCTCAACCTCACGGCATTCCTGCCTGTGATGGATACAGGAGCCAGGATAAAATGTTCACCATTAGCAGGGGAAGTAATTTTTGATAAAATGTTCACCATCAGGAGGGGAAGTAATTTTTGATAAAATGTTCACCATTAGGAGGAGAAGAATTTTTGATAAAATGTTCACCATTAGGAGGAGAAGTAATTTTTGATCCCAGTCACAGAATATCTCAGGTTGGAAGAGACCCACAAGGACCACTGAGTCCAGCTAAAAACTAAACTAAACTGTACAGCTGAGAGCATTGTCCAGATGCTCCTCAAGCTCTTCCAGGCTTGGTGCTGTGACCACTTCCCTGGGGAACCTCTTCTGGTGCCCAGCCACTCTCCAGGGGAAGAAACATCCTAAAATCTTAGCTGGGATGGACATTGAATCCCAGAATGGTTTGGGACCTTAAAGATCATTTAATTCCACCCCTGCCATGAGCACCTTCCACTATCCCAGGTTGCTCCAAGCTCCATCCTACCTGGCCTTGGACATTTCCAGGGATGCTGACTCCATCAATTCCCTGGGAAACCCATTCCAGTGCCTGAACTCCCTTTCGGTGAAGAAATTTTTCCCAATATCCGAACTAACCCCCCCACTCTCGTGCCTGACCACATCCAGCTTTATCCCCAGCCCTTTACGCCGTGGGCAGCCGAGATGTGGGATGAGGGCTCATCCTGGGATCTGATGGATTTTAGCCATGTTGTCATGTTGCTGGGACAGAGGTCGGACAACCTCTTTGTGTCATTCCTCAGGGAACCTCAACCTTCCTGATTCCATGACTTCACCCCGGTGCTGAAATCTCCACAATTTATGGGGATTTTCACGCAGCTGGCTCTGCTTTCTTCCCTTATATATTTATTTCACATTTTGAAAGCATCACTTTGTTTTTTTCAATGAGCATCTCCCTCTCTCATCATGCAACGCTTTGATTTTTTGGCAGCGTGGCCGAGTCATCGTGGGTGAAATTCTCCTCCCTGGAACATTTCCCTGGGGGGAAATGTGCACATCCCACGATGGGCAAAGTCTCTGCAGCACATCTGGGAACATCCCTCTGCCAGGACTTCACCAGGTTTTCCACATGGGATGTACGCTGGGATGGCAGCACACACCCCCAGGCTTGACGGCAACATTTTGGGTTCAGACACCTGAATTCCACTCAGTTCCAGCCTAAAGCTCCAAGGCTGCATCCTTCAGATTGAAAGGAAAAGAGGAAAGTGCCAGATTCGAAGAAGTAATAAAGGTGAACACATACAGGTCCTGGGACACATTGGCTTATTATTCTTAGAGCTGTTCCCAGCGAGGTTTCTGCTTCCGTGCTCACTTCCAGGCCATCTTGAAGTCCCAAAGTGTTTAAGAACAAAAAATCCACAGAAGACAGGAACCGTGGCCTCCTGTGCAGCATGAAACACTTCTTTTTTTGGTATCCTGGAGAATATCTCATCGGTATTTACATCTGATTCTGCATCTTGCTTTCAATCCTGAGTCCATCCTGAGTATTGAGTGGAGCATCCCAAAGGAACTGTTTACAAGAGCCTGGAGTGACAGGACACAGAGAGTGGGTTTACAAGAGCCGAGGGCAGGGTTAGATGGGATATGGGGAAGGAATTCCTCCCTGTGAGGTGGGGAGGCCCTGGCACAGATGCCCAGAGAAGCTGTGGCTGCCCCTGGATCCCTGGCAGTGTCCAAGGCCAGGTTGGACAGCGCTTGGAGCAGCCTGGGATAGTGGAAGGTGTCCCTGCCCATGGCAGGGGGTGGGACTGGATGAGCTTGAAGGTCCCGTCCAATCCAAACCATTCCATGATCCTGTGATCTTATGATTGTGCAACTGCAGGAAGCAGGAGATGCAAGAAGTCTGTGTGAACACTCCTAGATGGAAGACATTTGCCACACACAGATACTTGGATCTTTCCAGCTCCTGAAAAAAAGCCAGGAGCATCTCTGTGCATGTCCGAATGTCACCTCTGGGACGTTCCTCCCTTAACTACTGTGCCTGTCTCTCCTCCCAGGTCTATCCAGCCATTCCCGTTTGCACGTGCTGGACCTGCTGTCCACAAACAACGTATTTGTTCTTAATTTTTTTTTATTTTTATTTTTATTTTAAGTTAACAAGTTTAAATTTTCCTGCACTATAAAGCCACCCTAACTGGAAAGCTCTCCACATGGGTGAGATTATCTCGTCCAGCAGGAGCCATCCCTGTTAGCTGAGTGGGAGATTTGCATGGAAAGTTCCCATTAGGGCTAATGCAAGTCATATGTGGCAAGAGGGGAGAGAAGAGTTGGGTGGGAGGGTGTGTGCCGTGAAAAAGTGGGATAACTGGGTGGAAAGAGCGGATTTTCAGAAAAGTTTCTTCACAGAAAGTGGGGGAGTCAGGAGCCCTAGGGGTATCTAAGAGCTGTGTGGATGGGACACTTGGGGACATGGCTGGTGGTGGCCTTGGCAGTGCTGGGAGAACATTTGGACTCGATAATCTTCAAGGGCTTTTCCAACCGAAATATTTCTGTGATTCTAAAAAGGGAGGGGGAAAAGATGGCCAAGAGACAAGGATGGCCATGAAAGCCCAGCAGGTCAAACCCCCCAGGTGTCAGCAGCAGTGGTGCTCATCCCACTTCCCTGATCTCCTGCCAAGGACCTGTTTCGAGGGGAAGTTTGGACAAGGCCAGCAAGGTTATCACTGCAGGGCTCCCCAGTCAGTGCAAGGAAATTGTGAAATGTCCTCTTTCCCCTCCACAAGGATTAGACTGGGTACAATTAATGACCTTCAGCCCTTCATTCCAGATTTCCAAGCTTCTTCTTGGTCCCATCGCAGGGACAGCTGCTACCTGACATCTGTCAGGCTCCTGAGCACATCCGGGCTTGGGTGCAACATCTGCACGGAGCTACAGGACATCCAGGGCGCTCTGGCACGGCATCCTGGAATGGGAAGTATCCCAAAAGACCCCCTCATCCACGGCTTCAGATGCAAGCGAGGCCATGAGTCGGGCTGCAGCCTCTCCTCAGCAGAGCTGAGGAAAAGCAGGACGCTCCTGGTTGCACGCAGCAGTAAGGAATGAACAGGGAAAGCCCAGCTCTGGGGAGGATCCTCACTGCTGGGAGCTGTCCAGACACCAAGAAAAAACACTTTGAAGTCACAGAGACCTTCGAGATAACACACAAAGTATTTCCCTTTGTAGATAGATAGATAGAGAGCGAGGGCAGGCACGTGAGGAGCGGGTTTTGGGAAGGACTCAGCAGCAGGGATCTGGCAGGGAGGGAGTTGCAGGCCCACGAGAAGGCAGAGGCAGAGCAGAGACTCCTGTCCCACCTCCTCACACCCCTCCGAGTGTGATGGACTGTTCTCCTTGGCACGGGGGCAGCAGGGACGGGGCACAAAGCCCTTCCTTTGGGACGCTGGGAAGCTTGAGGCCAACAGGCAGATCCTGGAGAACGTCCGGAGCAGGAGCCTCCCACGCTCAAGTCTGGGAAAGGGAAAGAGAGAAGCAGCCCGGAGACGCTGCTGCAGGTGTCAGAGGCACTACCCTGGGCACTGTGCCAGGCCTCTGGACACGGGTGGGCCCCTCACCTCTGCTCCTGCCCATCCATCCCTCCTGCAAATGCTTCCTTGCTCTAATTCACAAGTCTGTCTTGAAGAAGGTGAAGGCAAGCTCACAGGCTTCCTCTGTCCTGCCTTTGGCTTCACCTCTGCCCCACGGAAAGAAAGAGAATTGCTGTCCTGACCCCGTGGTCAGTCTCACCACAGCCCTGCCAGCTGACCCAGTGCTCTCCTCTGCCCCAGACTGCTGCTTTTTCCTGCCCTTCGGTTAATCCTCAGCCCACATCACATGAACGGATCACAGAATCACGGGAGGTCCTGTGTCAAAAGGGACCCACGAGCATCGTCGAGTCCCACTCCTGGCCCTGCACAGGACAACCACAATCAAAACTGAACAGCCTCTGCTTTTTTTCTCAAATATTTTCTCCAGGCACTTCCCTGGATCCTCTCTCAGGTCAGAACAACAGGTAACCAAAATGATGTTTGCTGCTGGCATACACAGGCGTCCCAAACTGCAACCACTTCCAAAAGGTTTTAGGCTAAAGCCCTTGCAAACATCTTTTCATCCCTAAAATCAGTGTCGCTTCTGAGGAAAAGGAGACTGCAGCCTGCCCATCGCCATAAGCGTTTTCCCCTGGGCAGATGCCTTTTTCCCAAGGCAGGCCTTGAAAGAGAACTGTGGGGGAAAACCAACGTGCTGACAGCCTCAGTAATTAATCCTGTCCTAGGACAAATTCCTGGTAAGTGCTGTAATGAGCCAGCTAAGCATGTCGTCTTCAGAGGAAACAATAAAAAAAAGAGTTACAAAACAGATCCTCTTGCAAAATCCTCGCCCAAGAACCCCAAACCTGCAATAATCTTCAGCTCACACCACAAGAAAAGGTACCTCTGGCTTTATCTTTCCCCTGACACTTCCCTCACTGCCAAGTCCTTTAAATTCCCACAGCAATGTGCTTCCCACACCTCCCAGGCGGGGCAGGGACGCGGAGGGGAGGACAGGAAGTGAAGCAATGGGGCCAGCAGACACCTAAATGCCATCTGCTCCCTCAGCCACATCCCTGGAGCCAGCATCCCTGACAGCTTCCCCAGCTGTTTGCACCCATGTGGAGGAGCCAGGTGTCCTCCCCCAGCCCTCACACACACACTGACAGCCACCACGCTCTAAAAACAGGGGATAACACACAGTTGAGGGACCAAGGCGTGGCCCATGAGGTGCCCTCCATCCCAGCGCCTCGGGAATGCACAGAGCCTTCACGGCCCGCAGCCTCCACAAAGTGCCCCACCCCTCGCTTCTGTGGATGCTGAAATGCTGTTAGCCGGGAAATTTTCTCTTCTCGCATTCATTCTGTGAGAACTTTTCCTTTGCTGTGTAAGCTATGTAAACAATAGATAGGGTTTTTGTAAATAGCATTCAGATCTGGTATCTTCTGACCTTGTGTACATTATATCAGGAAAAAACATTTCTAAGTGGGTGTCTGAGACTTTGACCTATCACCCTAGGAGAAGTGTGAACACTGTTCAATTGCTTTATGGAACTAGAATATATAAATAGTATTGTAAATTTAATAAATAATTCATTCCGCGCTTTGGCTCCTGCCTCGCTGCATCTCTGAACCCCTGCTTGGAAGCCCACATGCTTCAACTGCACAGAACGGGGCCTGTGCCTGGTTTCAGCCACTTTAACACCCCTGAGCCTCTTCCGACAGTTTCTTTGCCACTGGAAGGCACGGGCAGAGCCAGGGCTGCCAGGTGAGGGGTGTGAGGAGTCAAACTGGAACCGTGTGGGTGAAGCCTGAGAGCAACGAGGAAGAAGTTTCACGGCTGTTCCAACCCAGCCCTTCAGCCCTGCCTTCGTTTCCCGCAGCCCTGCTGATCACCCTTCCAGCATCCTTCTCCTGCTCTTCCCACAAGGTCCTTGGTCACTGCAGCGCTGCCCTGGAATTTTCCTCCTGAGAGAGACCGTCCTTGCAGAGGGCGGTGGCGGCTGGGCAGATGGAAGAACTGCAAGAAGAAAAGAGGATAAGTGGCTGCGATATTTTTTCCTCCCTTTTTGTTTTTTTTTTCAATGGTTAAAAAGCCCTCAGAAGCAGCCGGGGAGCTGTTGGGGCAGGCAGCTGCTGCGGGGCGCACGCGTTGCATCGCTGCATCCCTGAGGGTGGAAGACACGGACAGTGCAAGCCACACCCAACAGAAACACTGGCCCTGACATTAATGAGTGGCAAATAAACCCCTAATTAGCACAGATCTGAGGCGATGCCCACATAGAACTAAGGGAGGTTTACCTCCCTCCTGCTGTCTGCTTCCTTCGGTTTAGATCCAAGAAGGAGCAAAATCCACATTCCTGATCTAATCAGTGGGAAAAGGAGGGTCCAAAACCTGCTGAGGCATCAGCTGGTACAACCCAAATGCACCTGCTGGATTTAAGGGTTAGTCTAAGCTCAAAACCAGAGGAATAGCGCTGATTTCAGCGAAACAGCTGGACAGACGCAGCTGATGGCAGATCCGTGAACCTACATCACCCATGGCAAAAAGCTGGAGGAGAACCAGCTTGGCCCCCCGGTCCTGGTTTCTGGCAGGCACAGGCACCTCTTAAAATGTCCAACACCTTTTCACATCCAAGCTGGAAAAGTGCAGTGGTGGATCACACCCAGGTGCTCTCGCCGGACCCTTTCAGCCACCACTTTCCAGGGCTGCCTGAAACATTTTAAGGGGAAGCAAAGCAGTTAGAACAATTTAAAAAGTCACAAGAGACTGCAGGCCTGGAAATTTACTGTCCCTGCTGTGTTTTTATTTTCTCTTTCTATTTTTTTTTCTCTTTTCTCCCTTTTAAAGGAGTTGAGGTGACCCAGCAGAACAGACTGCTCTGGTGAGCTGTGGGTGACCCCGCTGCCTCGGTTCCCAGTCAATTGTGCAAACAATTGTCACATTTTGGACAGGAGCCCAGATTCACACTGGCAAGGGTCTGGAAGAGCCAAAAGTGAGTGGTGACCTCCCAAGCCAGCATCACTGAACCATTGCCTCTTCTTGGAGCCGATATTCCTCTATTCCAATGACAGAAATGCGTCAGCCTGGCCACTCCTTCCCCAAACCAGCCAAAGACCTGAGCAGGGTCTCCCCAGCTTCAAACCCTCTCCCACTGTTTATATCAGTCTCCTTTAAACTATAAACTAGGCATTTATTCCACAATTTCCCACTCTGCCATGGGCAGCCGCAGTGACAGCAAGGCTGGTCACAAACACGATGTTTCAGCTTAATTCAAGAGAATGTTTTAGGGTGGAGAAAGAGAAATTACTTCAGGATTCTCTCAACCTTCTGGCCTCAGAAATGTGTGATTGTAGACTGGTAGAATCACAGAATAGTTTGAGTTGGAAGGGACCTTAAAGCCCATCTCATTCCAACCACGTTCCACTAGACCAGGTTTTTCCTACTATAAATTTGCTTCCTCTTCCTCACTGGGCTCCTGACTGGTGTCACAGGGCTGAAACCCCCCAGACTAGGATTGGAAGTGCAGGACACATCCTTGCCTCCTCTATGGCCTAAACACACATTGATTTTCCATGAATCTGGTGGTTCTAGCGAGGGGAATTAAAAATGAGATACAGCAAAGAGGTCAGATAGCACACCAATATGAAGGGCTTGGGGTCGCTTCTTATTCTGAAAAGCAAATTTAAGTTAAACTGGATTTATTCTTTACTCTTTCTGCCATGTGCTGTTACCTTTAGCTCCAAAGGGTTTCTGAAGCACTGGAAAGGAAACACAAGGATAAAATTATGAAGGATCAGAACTGGAGCTCTTGTTTTTCAGTGGGTCCAAGCTGGAGGTGAAAGTCATTTTTCTGACCTTTACGTGTGGACCTGCCACCTGAAAACGCTCAAAATTGGCTTTTCCTTTTCCAGTGGATCCCCAGGTCACCCACAGACCTTAGACTGGGATTTTGTGTGCCCAAGGTAAACCTGAGGACAGCGATGAGCTGCAGCTCAAGGAACCAGGACTGTAAGAGCTGTAAACCCCCCTGGTTCAACCCCAGCTCCAAGGCTGCAGCACAGATGAAAACCAGCTCCCGGCACAGGATATTCAGTGCTTTGGGCAAAATCTGGGAGGCGTTTTTCCCTCTAAGGCCCCAGCAGCTGGCTAAGAAGGCAACATGGACTGCGAAGGAAACGCTGGAAGCCTCAAGAACGGCTCTCCACCCAACCACAGCCCGATGGAACAGGAGGGGCACTTCAGCAAGACTCCAAAGACTGCTCTTACCACAAAGGCACCTCTTCAGAAGATCCCTTCCCCAGGGAACACAGGCTCCTACCCAAGTGAGAACCCGGGAAGATGTGGGAGAAGCCAGGGGATCGTTTGGAGTGGGAGCACCTCACCAGGTACCTCATTTCACACATTGGTATGATGGTCCTTCGAAATGAGGTGCATCAGAGCATTTGTTCTCATATATTTATTTGGGGCAGGATTCCCACCACCCCTCTCTCATCTGTTCTTTTTTGTTCTCATATATTTATCTGGGGCAGGATTCCCACCACACCTCTCTCATCTGTTCTTTTTTTTTCCACCTGCCTTTTATTTTATTTCTGGCTCTTTACGGTCTCCTTTTCCAGCTGCTTACTATTATCACCTACAGTTCTAATCCCTCCTTAAGTGCTCACATAATCACCCCTTTATTTGGGAACCTGCATTCCTACCCTTTGATCCACAGGTTGTCCTTGTATTTCCTGATCCCAGTTTGTTCCAGTGGTTCCCAGTGTCCCGGAACCCTGATTTGCTTTAGCTTGTCCTTCTTTCTTTTCCATGGGAATGAAGGGAAGGGTTAGCAGCAGAACATGTGGGATTTTGGTGTTGGGAAGTGGTGCCCTGGCTCCGTGCACTGAGGTTTCCATTCCCACATTTACCCACTCCTGCCCATGGATTTGGGCAAACAGCCAGAGTGTTTTGGTGGAACACTTACTCCCCATTTCCGTGTTTTACCCACTGCCTTCCACATTCGTCTCCACCTCCGGGATCTCAAACATTCCAGTGTGCAAGGACTTCTGGTATCTCCGGGTTTTTTTTGGCCAAAAATTCCCACTGTCAGCCTCTTATTTAGGAGGCAAACGGATCAGTGAAGAAAACACCCAAGGACAGGTGAAGTGGAAACATTGCAGCGGACGTTTGCGGCCGTGGTTTAACCCTCACGGCTCCTGTGGCTCCTGCCCCTCTGGCTGGCAAGGAGCCACATCAGGTGCATTCCAAAGCTTGCATTTTCTCCTCCTGTAATTTTGTTTGTGATTGCATTTCTCCTTCTGGCTTCTCCCTGTAATTGCTTCCAAATCCGCAGTGGAGAGGTGCCTTTTTCCTTGGAATAACACCCTCCCTCCTCTTTTCTCTGCCCATGGAGAGCTCTTCCAGTCCTAAAGTGAACTGAGTCTGAAAAATCGGGTTTATTTCTGCCCGCATCCAAAGCGGTTTCAGTGCAATCCAGGAGCAGCATGGGAATGGTGAGAATGGGAATCACCTTCCTGGTTTCAGTGCAATCCAGGAAAAGCATGGGAATGGTGAGAATGGGAATCACCTTCCTGGTTTCAGTTCAATCCAGGAGCAGCGTGGGAATGGTGAGAATGGGAATCACCTTCCTGGTTTCAGTGCAATCCAGGAGCAGCATGGGAAATGGTGAGAATGGGAATCATCTTCCTGGTTTCAGTGCAATCCAGGAGCAGCGTGGGAATGGTGAGAATGGGAATCACCTTCCTGGTTTCAGTTCAATCCAGGAGCAGCATGGGAATGGTGAGAATGGGAATCACCTTCCCTGCTGTGGAATTGTGGCCGCCTGACAGACAGCCTTCTCCTGAGCTGACACATCCCTGTGTCTTCACCTTCTGCATGAAACGCTCTCACATCCAAGTCTGCCTCCTCGAAGAGGTATGTCTGGATTGGGAGCGAGTCAGCACTCTCTTTTCCAAGGAAAGTCTGGTTTTCATCTGTCTTCCTGCACCCACTCCCTTCTGCTGCATCTTTAGTTGAGAGTTGTCACTGCTGGTATGAGATGAAGGAATTAGTCCAGGGGACCAGTTTTGAATCCCAGGCTGAGATAGCCAGGAATCCTCTGATGTGTCCTGAACTGGATCCCAGCAGATGACTTAAAAGGCAGCACTGTAAACTGACCACTGTAAATCACTGAAAAAGGCCATGAAAATTGTTTTTCAGGGATGGTCTTAACCGGGAACCTCCAAACCTTTGAGATCTGCAACACACAGATGTTTTCTTTAAGCGGGGAATTTCTATTAGTCATTAGTGTGGAGATTTTTGCACGATTGGGTCAAGCACACAATTGCTCAGCCTTCAGATCTGCCACCACACGGGGTCAAATCAGTTCCAACTGATCTGCTGACAAATCTGCTTCAAATGACCAACTTCCGAAGGAAACGGAGCTGTGTTTTGACAGCTCCCTGAGTAATTTCCGATGAATCCGTCTGAGTCATGTCCATGCCCAGCTCCTCGAGCTCCTGAGACACATCCCACCGCCCAGTAGATGTGTCGTTTCTCCTTCCAAAGGGTATGAATCTGCTCAGCTCCTTGGAATCACAGCTTCTACCCTAAGGTAACGGGAGTATCCCTAAATTCCTGCAGTTGTGAAGGTATTCAGATCAGGCCTGGGAGCCTGGAGTGATCCCACATATTCTTGGCGCCTCATCCGAGGTATTATCCGATGTATTTTTACTAAGCTGCTCCATTAGTTGTTTCTTTTTTAATTAACAACCTTTATTTGCACTGGCCCGGAACAGGGAGACATGGACAGGGCTCACTCTTATCCTGAAACCAGAAACCGAGGAATTTCCCAGTCAGTACCCTGATTTCCCAGTGTTCCACACCTTGCCATCCAGCACTCCCTTACCTCCACCAAAACTTGCCCGCAGCCTGCTGAGCTCTGCAGTTAGGGAATATGTCTCATATGAATTCCTAAACGGAGCCGTGGATGAAGGAGAGATGAAGCCCATCCCCTCAGAAAGAATATTTTCCTTTCTCTCATGCTGTAACAAACGCAGGTGGGCTCAGTGGGGATGCACCTCTGGGGCTTCCCAGAGCTCAGCCTTGCTTTCAGATGCCACCATGCTTCAAAACTGCCTGGAAAAATAAAAGCACTGCAGCAGAAGACCCGGAAAGCTGCAGTTTCCTGGGAGCAGAGGCAATCCCAGTCGGCTGTTGGGTGCAGCACCCTCAGTCACCCCTGTGCGCTCTGACCTTGCACCGCCCTGAGCACACATTCCCATCACCTGTGCCATGGAGCTGCCTCGCTGGGAGAATTAGGCATTCCAAGACTGGAAGCGCCTGATCCAAACTTCTGTGGGCAGCCAAAACTCAGCTACCAGGGCAGGCTTTTAGGAAAAGCACTGGGAGTCAGGTTACCGAAGGCTGCACCAAAGCACATGTGTGACATTACAGTGGCAACTATAAATCTGGCATTTCCTCGTGTTCCAGCGCTTGACTTCCCCTACAAAAAGTTAAACAGTTTCCCAAGCTTCCTTTGGGGTGGGGGAAGCAGAATTTGATCAGGAAAAGCCCCAGCATGCTCAAAGCTCCCATCACCAGCACTGCACAGACTCCGCCTGGCCTCCAGTGGCATCCCTCGTGCTCCAAGCTCCGCAGGTCACAGCTGCTATTCCCCAGAGGAAGCGGGATGCTGTGTCCGGGTTTTCTGTCGTGGTCCATTCCCAGGCAGCAGACCTCATAGGAGACACAGGTCCCCCCCACCCCGGGATCCTCCACAACTGCAAACCCACTGTTCTTAAAACACAAAGCATCTTTAGGGGCAGAATGATGCCAGCACGGAGCTGTTTCCACAGGCTTTCCAAACCCTTCTGAGCACTGCACAGTGACGTGGGAAATGGCAGGGTCTGAGGATGATTGGCTGGTGCTGCACTCACCGGTGGCATGAGGAGGAGTTTCTCAGAGCCCAAGGTCTCCCAATGGACAAAACCTGCTGGGAGGGAAGGACTGAGAGGTGTTGGCAGCTCTGTCCCTCCCGCCAAGCTGGGAAGACACAGGTCCAAGGGGTTTTGTAATGAGGCAGCTTGAGAGCCAGCCCTGAGCTTGTGCCACCACCCTGAGCTGCTTCTCACCCACTGACTCCCTACAACACCCTTCAGGTACCTCCCACCTGCCCCAAGGCAGGGCCATCTCTGTCACACCATCCCTGTCCTGGTCCCTGTTGCACACAGCACTCAGCTCAACAGCTCCAACGGCCTGGAGCTAATGAGAAAACCCCACATCTCCCCATAGTTTAAAAGAAACCCGAAACATGCAGCCCCTCAGTGGCTGCCCTCTCCAGATGACCATTTTTATGTGCTTTGGAAGAGGTCCTTCCTTCTCTGCCCCCGGCTCCCAGAGCTGAGGCCTGGGGCAGGGCCAGACCCATCCCACAGGGGCAAAATTCCCATTTCCTATGCAGAATCCACAGTATATTGCCCTGTTTCTTTTAGAAATGAAATGTTTCAGCTCCCCATGGTTGTTCTGGGGAGACCTTTGGTAGCACTCACCGAGAACGAGGGACGTTTCAGCTGGTTTGGGGTGTGCTTTGCACAGGGGAGCGAGGCAAGTTTAGGGAATGGTTTATTCCCTGTCATGGGGTGAGTCAGGGCTGGCATCTCCCCACCACGTTGGGGTGAAAATGGAGAGCTGAGCGGATCAGTATTTTCAGTCCTTTGGGACTGTTTTTTTTCCAGCCCCTTGACCTCAGGAAGTGTCTGTTCCAAGGGACTCTGTGTCTCACACAAACCGCTCCCCTTGTGCCTGATCCTTGTCGACTGAACCACTTGGGATCTTACACATGGAACAAAAACCCCGTGGGAGGGAGTTTAAGGAAGGAGCTGGGCACACCAAACTGCACCAGAGAGATGGTCAAAATTCCACCTCACCTCTTCATGCCCGACATCGGCACCCTCCTTTTCTCCCCACGCTACAAAACACGGAAACCTGAGGCAAAGAACTGCCCAATTCGCCAGGATTTTACGTGAGATTCGGGCACCTCCCTCCTCAGCCTCCCCAGAACATTCACCTTTGCACCTGGGGAGGGCTGGAGCACTTCCCAAATCCTGGGAGAGCTCCAGCTGCCTCCGTGCTCCTGGCTCTCCCAGCTCGTCCAGGTGAGAGGCTGTGGGAACAATGGGGAGCACGCTTGGGGATAAGGAATTTTACAGGCATTAAGAGGCTCGCCCGGAGTTTTATGGGACTCTGGTATAGAGGCCTGGGAGAGCTTGCATTTGATGTGGAACACAGAGCCCGCAGGCATCGTTTCCCACAGCCTTCACCTCTTCCCTCCTGCTCCCATGCCAGTTATCCTGCTTGGCTTTGATGTCTCCCACGCTCTCCAGTGGAAAAAATTCCCAAGAGATGCTCCATTAGGGAAACAAGGCCCAGAGACACAACTGATGTCTTCAGATCGTAAACATCCCAAGGCAAAGAGGGAAATTTTCCAACTTCCAGGGCTCTTTGGCTTCTCCATTTTTCGACTCACCAATTTCATGCAGGAGCAATTTGCAGCAAGGCTAGCTGTGTGTTTTCCCTGAGCTGGGCAAAGTTATAGGCCAATTATTTCTCCTCCACCCCTGCAATGCCTGTGGATTGCTGAAAGGAAAACCATGAAGGAAGAAGCCAAATCTTTTTGACCAAGCAGCAAAGCACCGTCATTCCTTAATATCTATTAAAAGAAAAAAAAAAAAATATATAAGCAAGGAAATTCAGCGTAGAAAGTTTTATGCTGCCGTGGTTTCAGCATAAAAAGAGATAAACTGATGTCTCTGTCATCCCCAAATGTTGATATCCTTATAATTCAACTTTCAATTTATGGAACAGACCTCTTCTGAGTGGCAAGGATACAGTTTTATTCCCATCCAGAGCCTGGAAACTCTACATTTCCCCATCTTAGGATCTTTTGGGACTTGAAAGAAGGTCCCAGCTTCAGAGAAGATCTGATTTATAAAACGCAGGTGTACTTGCAGAATTAGCTCAGATATCCACCCTACTTCAAAACTTGAAGTGTTAGAAAGAAAATTTGGGTTTTGCACAAAACCAGGAGGCCAGCTCCTTACTCAGAGCAAGAAATCCAGGTCTGCTTTAGGAGAACTGGAATTTTAATCCAGCTTGAGTGACAGAGAAGGGAATGGTGAGTGAACACCTCACGTCCACCACAAGGTTTGTGACCTGGTGCTTCCCAAATCCATTTCCTTTCACGCTAAGAAATTACTCTGATTTACAAGCAGACCCAGTCAGACGGACTTTGGTGACTGGCACAGAAATATCACTGCGTAAACAGGCTTGGAATTCACTGCAGACACTTCCCTGGAATGCTGTCCCATCGGAAGCGAGCAGCGTGTGGTTACAGTGACAGGCAAACAAACTCCACCAGCAGTGCTGAGGAGCAATGATAGCCCAATATAATGTAATTATTGTCATTAATATGGCCTCTGTTAATTAATATGGCACGTGACTAACACAAACCCAACATCCTCTCCCTTGCCCAAGCCCACACTCCTTGCCTGCAGCCTCTGGAGCATTTACAGCCTCAAATCCAGATGCCAAATTAATAAACCTTCCCTCAAACCCACACAAACGTGGAGACTGAGGCTCTCCACCAAATTTTTCCAGGTTTTCCTCATGGAGGAGAAGGATCCGACCACAAGGTGCTAACTCACCTGTGACAGGTGTGCTCACAGCCACCAAGCTCTGTGCCCCAGAGACCAAAACAGGACATCTCTTGGAGGCCAATGGATGTGTCCCACGATCCCCCCAGTATTTCCCCTGGGAGAAGCTCTCCAGGCAAGGGATCAGATTCTCTGGTGCAGCCCTGTTGGATCCAGGAATGCTCCACCCAGGTGCATCTGATGCCCTGGTAATTCCTCAGCATTCCCACAAATCGGCTGCTGCTCCACTGCGAGGACTCTCTACAAAAAGCAGCAGCCAGCCAAGGTCAGAGAAATGATTTGGAGGTGGAAAGCTCCTTAACCTCCTCCAAAAACTCCCCAGCCCTCATCCTCGCCATCGGAGAAACGATGGTTATGTGCAGCCTGTAGATCACAATAAAAGCAAGGAGGCCACCGACATCTCAGGGTTTGGGTTATTTTTTAATGTATATTTGGCAAGGCTACAAGACAACAATTCACTTCCCTGGGACCTTTAACTTTCGTATAAATTCCAAGAGCCACATTTAAAAGTGAATTGGCAGATGCAGGGCTTTTTTTTTAAAATTGCAAGGAAATTTGTTGTGCTCCAGCAAGAGGCAAACATCTTCAGTCAAAAATGATGAAAGGGAGGGCATGTTCCCACCAAAGCCAGTCTCAGGTTAGTGGGATCTTCATGCAGAAGGAAAACTGGGATTGTGTGATGAACTACAAAGAAGATCTGCAGAAAGCTGAATAACACTTTCCGTCCGGAAACCTGAAATTGCAGGCACTTTTGGAAGGCTTTGGAATGTGTTACGAGTTGTATTCCTCCCAGCAGAACCTCAAAAGCCTTGGCTTGTTCTGCCCTTTTAAATCCAGGACTTGACAGCTCTGTAACCAGAACCACAAGCGCTAGAGGTGGAAAAGGCCTAGGGATTATCTAATCTATTCCATGACTTACACAGGCAACAGCAACACTCAAACCGTGCTGCAGAAGCGACGTGGAAATGCCTGCAGAGGGAGGAATCAGCCCAACCGGTGATGGGAGCACAAGGAAGCACATTCCCCTTGTTTTCCAACTCATTAATTAACCTCCGAGCCTGAGGAGCAGCTGTGGGGCTGCTGCTGACCAGAAGGATGATGACACAATAATCTCCTCCGAGGCTGCCAGTGGATGCCCACACATGAAGAATTCATCTTTCCAAGTGGGTGTTAACCCACCCAGCAGATTCCCCACGAGGGGGAAAAAAAGGCAGTGGCATTCATCCTCCACCAAAACATGCATCTTTTATGCTTTTATAGCAATGTTGCTTTGAGTCTTAAGAAACAAACTCGATATAAATCACATCATAAAATATATCCAGGCTGACGGTTTACAGGAAAGCTCAGCAATGGCAGGGTTTTTTTGGGTAGGTTTTTTGGGGATAATCCACCTTAAAAAAGGCAGTTTGCTCCTGCTGCTGGAGGTGGGACAGTTTATTGTGTATGGATTAAAAGCCCTGCTTCCAGTTCGAGGATTTGAAGGTCTATCAGCCACTGGCAAGTGAATTCCACCACCACCCCCTCCTTGTTTTATTGGTATTAATATTTGTGCTTTGCAGGTCTGCTGTGGAATGGATCGTGGTTTCCTGAACTTTTCACCCCTACCTTTTCCACGGGCTTGGGAGCTCGCAGGGGGACAGCTCAGTTATTTGTGTTCTGGTGTAGGAAAAAAGGGGATCTAGTCCTTGGCCCAGGAATTTTGGAGACTTCTGAGTGATGGCTTAAGGATAAGAGTCTCTGGAGTGGCAGGTAGCAGGAGGGTTGGAGAGCAGAGGGAAAAGCTCAGGCAGGAATCCAAACCTGGCAGATCCGAATGCTGTGAGGAAATAAAGGAGAAAATGCCCCCAAACACCCACCTTTAAGGACGGTGCTCCTCTCCCCGCTCACACAAAGACCTCTTCAGGAGGATTGTGCCGGGACTGCAGCCAAGGAAAGCCATGGAATAAGATAACAGCAACAGATCAAGGAAAGGTTCCCACACAGCTAGGGATCCATTCAACTCCTGGCTGCCCTCACCAGGAGATCACAACTGGTGGACACAGGGAGACCGTGCTGAGTCCGTGTTGTCATCAGGTTATGGACTGTCCCCAGGTGTCCTTCCTGGATACACAAGGGACATACTGAAAAATCCCATCTCCTGTTGGATGCTTTTAAGTTCTCAGTGGCCTGAAGCAGACTTTTATCCATGCAGGATCCCCTGTGCTCACAGACAACCTCGATGCCAGAGTCTGAAGCTCCTTCATCTGCAGGATACACCTCCCACCCCCCAGAGTAACACCCACACCAATGCAAGAGCACATTTCTGCTTTTCGGCATGTGAGAGGTTAAATTCCAGCTGGTCCCACCCAGGAGCCTCAGAAATCCAAAGCCTTCTGCCACCATCTACACTGGGCTGAAAGAAAATTTGGTTCTTCCCTGTATTACACCTCTCTGATGGGAACTTCCGTACATCAGCACAGCGTCAGCTCAGCCAGAGCTCAGCGCCTTTCCTTGGACATCTCGCTCGCTCCCACCAACATCTATTTGGGAAAAAGGGGGCTTGACTCCTCCCTGGGTGCTCGTGAAGGCAGAATCAAACTTTCCTGGGTCACTCCCTTTCCTCAGGTGGAAGCAAGAACGAGGCTGTGTTTTCAAAGCAGATTTTGGGTCAGGTGGGTGGCAGAGGGCGCTTGGGTAAGACCATTCCTGAAGCCCACAGTGCCACTAAAGCAGCCCAAAATGTGGATCTGGGGGTTTTGCTTTATCATCTGCGCTGAACACACAGTGCACTGAGGCTTTTGGGCACAGCAAAGCTGCAGGCAGATGGCCACCACCTCCCTCTGGCCTCGGCTCTGCGTGCCACTGTCCATGTCAGAGGGAACAACGACACATTCCCAGCTGGAGCGCAGGCTCTGCTGGCATCCAGCAGCCCAGATGCTGTGCTGAGCTCTTCTCCATCCCTCCACTCTGCAAGGCTCTGCTGGGAAGATCAGGAGCAGATTTCTCCTGAGATTCCTGGCACTGCTCCTTCCAACCATGGCCGGCGACTCCAAGAGAAATGACTCTCTTTTATGTTCTGGCACTTCCAGCGTTGGCAGGAGGGAGGAGGGAGGAAAACAAACCTGAGGCTCCCAGAAACTCCATAAACAAACAAAGATTGCTTTTCAATGTGGTTCTGAAGAGAGCCAGAGATCTGGGGAGCAGAAGGAGGAGGGAGGATTGGCCAGTGTTTCTCCCAGTGAGGAACAAAACCTCTCCTGCAGATGACACCACCCAGCTTAGACAGAAAAGGGATCTAACTGTGGGGGAGAGACCCCTCACAAAGTGCATCAATCATTTGCCTTGCCCGAGGGCGGTAGGGAGTGCTGGCAGGCAGAGGAAACGCTGCTTCAGCCACAGGAATCATGGAATGTTCTGACCTGGAAGGGACTCACAAGGATCATCTCAGTCCAGCCCCTGGCCCTGCACAGACACCCCAACACTCCCATGCTGGGCATCCCTGGCAGCCCTGTCCCAACGCTCCTGGAGCTCTGGCAGCCTCGGGGCCGTGCCCATTCCCTAGGGAGCCTGGGCAGTGCCCAGCACCCTCTGGGGGAAGAACCTTTCCCTGATATCCAGCCTGACCCTCCCCTGGCACAGCTCCATGCCACTAAGAAGGATGGATGGGCTTGGGTTCATCAAGCAGATCAGCCACATCCCTGCTGGATCGTGGATAAAAACGATCCTGGGCTCTTGCACAGGAGCTCTTCTAGAAGGAGCCTTTCCTGTTCTCCCTCTACCTGTTGAGGTGGTCCAGACAAGAGCTGCTCTTCCCTGAGCACGATAACGATGTCCCTGAGCCCAGAGGGTGGCATGAGGAGCATCTCTGCTGCTCCACGTGCCCGTTACACCGAAGCTGTAGCATGGAGAGCAATCAGCTTGGCCCTGGGTCAAGGCCGGCTTTGGGATGCCATTCCAGCACTGGTGAGACAGAAAGGTAGATGAGAGGAGCATCCTCACTGCCCTCATGCAGCTTCCTGACACTCTGCAGCCACCCTCACAGCATGTTTTTCTGGAGACTGCAGCTTGATTTTGCCCAGGATTGTCCTCCTTGGGCAGTGCAGTCCAGTTTTTACTCACAGATTAATCCGCGTCATGCTCACAAGCATTGAGCTGGACAAGTCTGTTGAGTCCTGATGAGCAGCTGCTGGCTCTGACTCAGCTGATCCTAACCCAGCTGGAAATCCAAAATCCTGATTCACTGTCACACACTGCTCAAGGAAGTGTTTCTGTATAACTTAAATACACCTGATTTTTTTTTTTTTTCCCCTGAAAATGGTGGTACCTGATAAAACCACGTGTTAAAACACGATTTGTTTGCGATGGTGATTTAAATTAAAGGTCAGGCAATCCCAATGTCCTGCACACGGGTTTAGTAAAGCTCTGCCTCCTGGCCAAACTTGCTGTTTGGCTGTGGAGTCACTACTGGACAGATGTGATCTGAAAAAAAGCCAGCTGGTCAGATAACAAGAGCTCAGCTCCTAATCCCATCATTAATGGACAAGCAAATCACAAATGAGTCACTTCTACCTCTCTGGCTCAGCTTCATTACTAATAAAAATTAATAACCTTTTCTTTTTTCTTTTTTTTTCTTTTTTCTTTTTTTTTCTTTTTTTAAAAATTTTAATTTATCTGCTTTGCCTGCAGACTGATTAATGAGGGTTTTTTCTGTGGAACAAGGGAAAAAGATGCTGGTCCTGGGAACAGCCTTCAGGAGATGGTGCTGAGGAAGTGCACATTGTCAGGGGTGATACAGCAGAGAGCCCAGAGAGTCAATTCACAGCTCTGCAACCTCAGATTACTGTGCTGCCAGTTCCCACTTGTTAATTTTCCCTTTTTTGGACTGAGTTTATCAAAAAACCCAGGGATTCTTCAGGAAGGCAGCTCTTGCAATGTAATGAAAACGATTATATGATAAAACTGGCTCTGTAAGGGCCGTTTTCTCCCATGAAATCCCATAACCTACAGCTTGCTGCTCCGCTACTCAGGCATTTCCCAGGAAATGGCTGCATATATTTACATATATCCACTTCATCACCGGCTGCTTTCTGCTCTGGCTGCAGCACTCAGCTGCCCTTGGAAGCAGTTCACACGCAGCAGCACGGAGGGAATACCGCGAACTTCCAGGAGAGCTTCGCACGCCCGGCGGGGCCTGCGCTAGGAAGGGAAAGCACCACATGTGCCCAGGCCTTCTGGAGGCTGGGCCGTGCTTTCTGAGCCACAGGCCTGGATCCTGGGACAAATTAACATTTTCCATCCCCAGCTGTCCGTTCCGCCTTGTTGCGACACCTCTTACCTACTTTCGGGCTGACCTTGTGCTGGGCTTGAGACTGTTCACGAGTTTTTTAGTCATTGTTGAGAACAAGGAAAAAAGAAACAAACATCTGGTTAGCAGAGCTGCCAAGTGCACATTCCTTCCTTGTTTTTCAACCTTTCAATCCCTTTGTTTTCTGCCTGAAATTCCATTTGATAAATGCACAGAGAGCCACAGGGCACTGATTAGACACAACTCCTGTCCCAACCCACACTCACCGGCTCTGCCTCGCTGGAACAGCCACAGACCCCAAAACAAGAGTAAGGCCCTGGTGGAACCACCCCAACCGTGAATGGGGGGCTGATCCTGATCCCTCTGGGGTCAGTGGGAGTTTTGCCACCAATTTCAGTGGGAACAGGACGGGGCTTTAATGTCATTCCTGGAGTGAAGTGGTGCTCAAACCCATCCCCTGCGAAGCTCTGGCTTTGCCGTTCCTACAGCTCTCGTGTGGGATTTTTTTTTTTAATTGGAAACAACAACTTTATTGAATCTTGGCCCGTGGTGCTGGCACAGCCTGACCAGACCAGGTGGGGCTGCTCCACCAGAGGCTCGTGAAATATCAAACACAAGAGGGGCCACACGACAACAGCTTTGCCTTCTTCGCCTGGTTTTCTGCCTGGAGTTCCATTTGAGAAATGCCTGGAGAGCCACTGGGTGCTGCTTAGATGCAACTCCTGTCCTGTGCTGACCCATCACCACCACCACCACAAGCTTCAGCCCCCTGCACCTCTGGCACAGCTGTGGCCTCCTGGACCGCAGCTCCTGAGACCTGCAAGAGGTTGGGTCCATCCTCCTCAGCCATAGGGACCTCTCCGCACCAGGAAAGCTGAGGAAGAGCAGCTGCCTTAGATTCCATCTGCCTGCAGAGAGACCTCCCCAGGAGCTGGGTCAGACCTTCAGGAGGCTGTACCACCTTCCAGCAGCACCTGTCTTTTGAAGAACCCCGCTAAGGCAAGATTAAATTTTAATTTGAAACCAGGACCAACAGCCCAGTGGGAAAAAGAGCTTGGAATCCCTTCAGAGAGAAATCCTAGGAAAAAGGTGAGGCGCAAAGGGCCCGCTATGTTCTCACTCAACGGGGCGACTTTGCAAGGCATTGCTCTCGCTGTTGCTTGGAATACCAAGCGTCTGAGTCTCTTAAAAGCTTCCCTCTGTTTTTTATTTACGTGTGACTGAGCCTGTGTGCCTGAAAACCAGATTGGAAGATCATTAATCTGGGACAAGAAAGCGCCAGACTCGTAGAATGCCGTCCCTCCCTGTTGTCAATCCTTGCCGACCCCAACCTACGCAACGACTGACGCTCTGGAGCGGGATTGTACCGGCCTGGAAAGCCTCTCTTTTCCATCAGGGATGCCAAATCTGCGGTGTGGCTCGATGATCCAAGTTGACACCAGCCATGAGAACAATTCCATTTCCTCCCCGCTGGTCACTTCCATAAATGCCAAGTTCTGGGCAACACAATGTTCGGCATTTCCAGCAAACCGCTTCGTGATCTCATTTGCGTCGCCAGATTTATTTATTTTAAAATGCCTTTTTTTTTTTTTTTCCTTCTCCTTGCGGCCATACATTTTAGATTAAAAAATAATAATCATGCAATCTCGCAGGAAATTGGGCTTTCAAAATCGGGACGCAAGGAAGTATGGTCCAGTGGAGATTTGATCAGGCAGATTTTACAGCCCTGCGGCTTGTTGGATACCCTTTTTCATTAAGATTAGTTTCAGTTTCTGGCCCCTGTTCTCCCACCACGAGTCAGTTTTTTTACCCAATGGCTTTTCAAGGGAACTACAAACTCAACAGCCAGTTATTAATTTCACTGGTGAATGCACAGTCCTCATCGAGCTTCGATTCTGATTTAAAGTGGTTTCTGAGTGAGGATATTACAGCCCCAAGGAGAGCTATTGGCTGCCCCATTCCTACACGCAGGAGGTCTGAACGTTGTCAGTGAAGTTGCTCAGAGAGCTTTCAATCCCTTCTTTCAGAACAAAAAGGATTTGGGGCGAGGCTGAAAATCCGAATGCAGAAGGACCTTGGCATACTGGATCTGTGTTGGCGTTTCCAAGCCTAGATGGGAATGCCCTGTTATCAGCTGGAAGGAGGAACAACGCCACTCACTCCTGGAAATGACACAATATTTGTATCCAGAAACTTGGACAAGCGTGGTGGAAACTGCTGGGAAGTTCTGCTTTGCAGATGGAAAATGGTTAAAACTTCCTTCAGCTTCCTGTCAGTTCCATCCATTGAGTCCTACCAGTTCAGAGGGGCTTAACGGCCTCTGCAAACCAGCAACAAGCACCTATAAAATCTTTAATAAAGAAAATGTTTTGGAAAGCCAGTTTGACCAGGCCTTCTCCAAATGGAAGGGACTACACTGAAGCCTTGGAAATTCTTCCTCTGCGCTGTACAGATGCCCTCTCACTGACCCATAACTTCATTTAACTCTCCTCAAGAGGAAGAAAGGAATCCCTGCTAAAATTATTAGCTTGCACAGAGAATATTTGCTTTGAGGGGAAGGCCAGCACACGTGCTTGGCTTTCTCAAAGGACTTCCATGACCACGGCACAAACTCTGGGCTCTCACAGCCAGGAGATTCCTTTTTTCCCCGAAGGAAACACATATTAGTACCCTCTAACACTCCATGGCTGTGCCCTAGAGCTCAGCACAGACATCCCTTCGAGTTCTTGCATTGGGTTTTGGTGTCCCTTGGCCCCAAATTGCCTCAAATTGCCTTTACTTCCATAGGCACAAAGCACAGGGTGTTTGGTGTGTAGCAAAGACACCCAACAGCTCCCAACCCCTTTTCCAGCTGCCTGCCCGCCCCCAAAAGGAGCACCACAAAGTGGGAGATTCAGTCCCAAAATGCAGCCCGGGGTCTGCAACCCCACGGCAGCCTCAGAGCACAACATCTGCCTTCGCCCTCCGAGGGGAAAACCAAACCAGAGCGAGTTTGCGCAACGCGTAATCGAACCCAGTTGTTCTCCAGGGCAGGAGGAAGATGTTCGTGCCGTCCTCCGAGCATCCATCCAGGGCTCTGTGTCCCCAGACTCCACCCAGCGTGATTTGTTCAGTTCTGGGTCGTGTTTTTTGCGTGTTTCCCCCTCACGGAGGTTCCCTAACCATAGGGGTTGCGAAGAGCACAGGAATATTAAGAGCAGTTGACAGAAGAGCTCTCGGGGGGACGCAGTGCACAGGCCCCGAGGATAATGCACATCTCCTATTGTCATAATTATTAGTACTTTCATTAGAGCGGAGGAGATGAGTTATCCAGGAGGGGAGGAGAGCCTGAAATCATGCATACCTTTTTTATGAGGCCCAGTACAGGCTGTGGCCTGAGTCAAAGCACTCAGACGGCCCAACGCATCAACTCCAGCGGCCGCAGCGAAAGGAGAGCCACGGGTTGTTTGACAAAACGCCACATATTTGACAAAATGTGAGGTATCACAGCCTCAAGCTTGTGACTTCAAATCTACTCCCAGACAACTCTCTTACACAGAGCTGATGCGTACTCAGAGTGTGGTGAGGTCCCGGCACAGACTTCCCAGAGAAGCTGTGGCTGCCCCTGGATCCCTGGAAGTGTCCAAGGCCGGGTTGGACGGGGCTTGGAGCAACCTGGGATAGTGGAAGGTGTCCCTGCCCATGGCAGGCATTTGGAACAAAGAGGTCTTTAAGATCCCCTCCAATGCAAACCTTTTAGGATTCTATGGTCTCAAGACACATTCAACTTGTTATTCCAGAGGTGCTCTCCAAGCTCAGAACGTGCTAGAGAGCAGACAAGTTTTCTTTTTGATCAAGACCAGATCAAAAGTCCCCTCAGCTCCTCATTTCCCCACGGCCAGGAGGAAATCCAAGGCAATTTTCCTATGCAAGGCAACGCTTTGCACCATGACCTCAGTCAGTTCAGATGTTGCCCCCCAAAGATGAGCACTTTTTAGCTGGTGTATGGATTGCACTAAATAAACCCCATGGCTGGTGACGTGAGAGCACGAAGCACCCCAGAGCCGCTCGGCTTTGCTCCTGCCGCTGGAATTTGCAGGGACGCGGGAGCGAGAGCAGTGACTCATGCCTGCTGCTGGCAGAGCCAAAGGGAGGGGAGCTTTGGCAGCAAAAGGAAGCGGGGTAGGCAGCAAGAACATCTGCTGGTGTCTGCAGCAGGCACGGCAAACCCGTAACCTGTCACACGGTGAGGAACACACAGATTCCTCAGACTTCTTCCACGTCCATTCCAAGGAGTGCTAGTTCAGTCTGTCACATCGCCCAGCCCACACGGGGACAAAGTGTTCCTGTTTCCTGCTAGGGCCACACGGAGGCTGGAATGACCACATGTATTTACACTCCGCCTTCCCGGATTAATTCAGACCAAAACTCAGTGTAAACCCACAGGTTCCCCAAACGCAAGATATTCATTCACACAGTTGCTGTCTCAGGCATCACAAAAACACAGAGTCCCAGAATGGTTTGGGTTGGGAAGGACTTTAAAGCTCATCCAGTTCCCACCTCCTGCCATGGGCAGGGACACCTTCCACTATCCCAGGTTGCTCCAAGCCCCATCCAACCTGGCCTTGGACACTTCCAGGGATCCAGGGGCAGCCACAGCTTCTCTGGGCAACCTCAGAGTAGGGGCCTCACCATCCTCACAGGAAGGAATTTCTTCCCAATATCCCATCTATCCCTGCCCTCTGGCATTTTGAAGCTACTCTCTCTTGTCCTACCACTAAAAAGTGCCTCTCCAGGCTTCTCACAGCCCCTTTAGGCACTGAGCCTGCTCCCTTCTTCCCAGGGCTCTGTGCACACCATCAGCCTCAAAGCAGCTTTCTCCAGCTTCAAAACGTTCCTCACTCCAGCATGTTCCTGGCAGCTCCACACAGAGGACTCACACACAGGCAACTGACCTTGAGCAAGACATGGTGTCACCTCCAGGGCTGAGTCCATCCCACGTTCTTCAGCTCTGGGGCAAAACCTCCTGGAATTGGCAACTATGGAGAGAAGAAACGTATTAATCTTCCCGATCCATCTCCCTCTAATCCGCCAAGGAGTGTCCCGTAACTTGTGACTGATGGCTTCTTACCCAGTCCTCCCAGAACACATTAATCACTTTGAGACACAGCAAAGCTTTCTCGTGAAGAACAAACCACAGCTGTTAAGAAGAAGCAAATGCCGGGCTCGCTTTCATGGGCACATCGCATAGCCCAGTGGGGGAACTGCCCGTTCTGATGCATATAATGGACATTAATTAGCACAAACAGAAGGCCTGTCGTGACATTTATTTATGACTAATCTAAGATTTTCACTGTTCGATGCACATGAGACACCAGCGCTGAAGAACAGTGCACTCAGTGAAAGCTTTGCTGAAGTGAGTTGGTAACTTGGATTTCCCCAAAATATTAACCTTATCTTCACCTTCCTCAGTTGTCTACAGCAGATTTGGCCAAGCTGCATGAGGCCACGGGCTGCAGAGATACCTGTGCTTGCCTCAGCAAAGGTGAGGTTGTGACCACATGGCCCGAGGAAAGGGAATGCCAGGAGGTCTTGGGCACAGGACCCGTGAGAAGAAGTTAAAGGGTGAAGAAGTTACAGGGTGAAAAATTATAGGGAGCCATACTAAGCCCTTCAGCTAAGTAAAGTCAAAGAGGAAGCCAGAACACGGGGACGGTCTGTGGAGTCATATACACCAGCAGAAACAAGGCAAAAAACCACTTTGAACGTTAGGAAACGTCTTCTATTAGTAAGGATAGGAAAGCACCCTTTGAGGCTTCCTATATTCACCAGCTAAAATCAGCATCATAATTTCTTCCCCTTCTGCCCCAAAAACCTTCTCTGCCACCTGTGGTCTCTGCGTAAACACATCCTTCTTTGGGAAAAAACCCCAAACAACTGCCCTAAGGGTCTGAGTAGTCAGAGAAGTATAAAACCTTGCACACATGGAGGAGGCAGTTCTGCCACGCTGCTCTTAGAACCCCTTCATCACCCACCTTTGACCCAGGAAAATCACAGTGCAAAGGGGGCAAAGGAACAGAGTTTCTGCAGCTTCCCTTCAGGATTCCCAAGGAAGGCTTGTGCTTGGTCGCACAGAGGCCACGTGAAGAGCCAGGTTTTCCATTTCTGCCTGTTCATGTGTGTGAGGACATGGGGAAGTTTATTCTCTTCATTTGTGGGTTTCGCTGGTATTTCCACCAGCAAGGACAATGCTCTGGAGGCTGGGTATGTTCCTTAAGAACTGGGGGTGATTCCAGAGTGCAGTTACATTATTACTCCAAATAAAGCATGACATGTCCTACTACAGCACATCCAGAAGGAATTTTTACGTCGTTTTTAAGACTCCAGAGTCACTTCAGCCCAATGCAGGCAGCCAGTCGCTCTGGAATACCAGCTGCTCAGAAGAACAAAGACTAGTTAAAAGAATGAAGTGTTTAAATCCTCTGATTTTTTTTTTTTGCAAGAAGTGACTTTCCTTTGTCTTGCTTCACTGCTTTCCAGTGAGCTGAACAGATTAAGTTACTGCACCATGAGCAATAGCTGAACTACGATCACGAACATGCCTTTCTTTGGTGAACTTGTCGAGAAAATGAATTCCATTTCCCCACATACCTGAGGAGCAAAAGCACTTGTGGAGAGGAATCTCTTCCACAGGGAACCCTTGTGTACTTTGCAGTAGTATTTTATTAAGAGCTGGAGAGTTCAAGGGTCTCACAAATGTAAGTTTTCAATTAGTTTTCCATTGTGTCCCAAACAGTCTCTAAATACTCAACTAAACTTTAATCCAATCACTTGATTTGACTCCAGGCATGATTTATCTTTTAATCATCATCTGCTCAATGAAGGGGGAAAAGAAAGCAAACTTGTTCTTGGCCCATCATGACTCATACATGATTTTACTGCCATCACAGTTGTGTTTTCCTTTTGGCTGATGTCTTGGCAAATGCAAGCACTGGCTTTGGCTTTCTGTTTAGGTATGATCTTTCCTGCTCATTTCCCCACCTCCCAAAATGCTGAACAGCACTGGATGTTTGTCCTTTATGTTTTTTCCCACCGAGGCATGTGATTTTTTTATTATTATTATTATTATTATTGATTTTTTTTGCCATCTCTCGACGTTGCATTAATCAGAAGTGTCTGCTATTTGACCCACACTCAAAAACACAAATCATGCCTTAAAAAGGGGCTCACTCTTTTAAACAAACAGCATTTTCCTGGAAGGATATATCGCACAGAGAGCACTACACCAAGACACAAAGCAGCCAGGACCTTCTGGGCGCTTACCAAGAGCTCAGCTCTGGAGCTGGGGCGAGCCTGGTGAGATCCAATCCTTCCTCCACACGCTGGTGGTGCCTCAGTTTCTCCCTCTGGGAATGAGGTTGTCAAGGCAGCGCTTTTCAAGTATTATTCTCCATTTCAGGGCTTATTTATTCTCCATTTCAGGGCTTCTCCACGGGATCAGGATGTTCGTGGGCCCTCTGGGCCGGTGACACCAGCTCATGACCCACTCACCAGCAATACCCCAGCCACCTTCAGTGCACCTCTCCAGCAAAAATAAGGAATGAAATGGAGCCAGGCTCTGCCCAGGAATGCTGTGAGCTGCTGAGCCTTTGAGGTCTGGGAGTATTGCACAACATCTCCCCATGCTCTGTCGTTCCTGTCAGTGGCTTGTGGAACTGGCAGCTCCAGTTTCCAAAAGCTGCTCTTAGCACCATTCACCCAGAACTCCCCAGAGCACACGGGTTTCTCCAGAGATTCCCTCATAAGCCTTCCTCACTACCTCTAGAAATCTCAAATTCCTTGAAGACTGCCTCAAATGTCAGTGCCAGACTAATAGTTTTTGATAGTTCTCTCCAAGTGCCAAGTTTTGAAGCAGAAGATTGCATGAAAAGCTCAGGTTTCCTTTTTTCTTTTTTTTTTCCCTTTTTTTTTTTGTTTTTGGTGGGAAACCCAGAATACATAACCCTAAAGACAAGCAGCCTTCCCCAAATGCACTCAGATGGAAAAGAGAGGGAGATTTTTCAAGCTAACATCATCACCTAACAGACTGGTTCTGCTCAGCATTAAGAGATACTCATCCACAAATTTCACAGGAGCAGTCACACTGCACCTGGCCAGGAGTTCCACGCTCTCCCAGCACTGGATGCTCACGGGAGGAGCACAGGAACCTGCTGATAATTTCCCTGGCATACTCCTTCAGCCTCCACCAGCCAATTTAGGGATTTCTGGAGCTGCTTCGTGCTGTGGTTGCAACTCTTGATCATGGAGAGTTGAGGCTGGCCTCTTTTCCCAAGGAAATATCAATAGAACAAGGGAAAACACCCTCAAGCTATGGCAGGGGGAGGTTCAGGTCGGATATGAGGAAAAATTTCTTCACTGAAAGAGTGGCAAAGCGTTGGAACAGGCTGCCCAGGAGAGTGGTGGAGTCTCCATCCCTGGAAATGCTCAGAAAACAGGGAAACATGGCACTTTGTGATATGGTTTAGTGGACATAGGGTGTTCAGTCAAAGGCTGGACTTGATAATCTTGGAGGGCTTTTCCAGCCTTTAAGATTCCCTGACTCCCTTGGAAATGTCCGGGCTTTTCCCCACACGGGTTCAGGATGCAGCCTGGATAACACCAGGCAGCAAAGGAGGCACGCACAGGGATGCAGAAAGAATCAGGCATTCGCAGACACTCGCATGCCCAAAACCTTAGTAAATAAACTTACTTGGGGTTTTGTTGAATAAAGACAGGAGAAGAGTGCCTGCCCACAGCTCCAGATCCTTTGCTGGTTGTCCCCAAGACTCTGGTTCCCCCCTCACGGATGTTTTCTGCCAGAGAGCACTGGCTCCTCGTCGATCCAGCAGTGACCTGCCAGTTGGAAAAAGGAGGAAACACTGAAAAAGAGAGTGGGATCATCATCCCTAGGCATCCCATGATGTGGGTCATCCCAAACTTCCCAGGCAGGCCATGCTGGCGTGGGATTCAGCCCCAGAGTGGTGTCCTCACCAACTATACTCAATAAATAGCCCATCCAAGCAGTTCCAAAATTACTTTAAGACCGAATCTTTGCATTTTCCATAGGTCACAGCAGGCCCCTCACAGTCCTTCAGCTGCCCCCATCTGCTCCTTTATTTGTCCAGATTTGGGGTGGGATTTTCTCTTCCAGACTAGTTTGTCATCATGGCTGTCACCCGACCATGCTCCCAGATTTCTGATTCTTGCCTCTTAATTTTGAAAAGACTCTCCCGCAAGGCAAAAAACCCCAAAGCAACCCAACCCTCCCCTCTGTGCCCAGCGCAGCATCTCCGTAACCCGGCGTGACAGCTCTCCATGAGGAACAGGCTTGGGGTGTGCTCCGTCCTGCCACCGTGTCCCTGGAGCCAGCCGAGGGGCTGAACCACATCCAAAGCCCATCTGAAGTGGCTGGAACAAGCCAGAAGGAGCCACCTTCCAGATGGAGAGCGGGGCTGAGGCCTCTCGCGCAGGCAGGGAGCTTTTCCCAAGCCGCTCTTGCCGGTTTTTAGTGGGAACATGTGCTGGCTTCCCATAAAGAGGCAACAGCTGCCAGTCAAGCAGCCATCACTCTGTAAAGCTGCCCGGGGGACTCTGTTTGCAGAGCCGGGGTCTCCGGGCAGGTTTATGAGGTGCCACCTGCGGGATTTACAATTCCCAGGGTCGGCTGCGCAGGTGCAGCCAGCGGGGATGGGGGAGCTGGGGAATGGGTCCCAGCCCAGCCCCAGCCCGGGCTTCAGGCTCTGCTCTCTGGGTGCACAGAGCTCCCAAATCCCACAGAAGTGGCACGCTGATGGGAAAGGTCACGGGATTTCTGGCAGGGCTGCAGGCTGGGGCTGCACAAGCACAGGTCTCTGTCTCACGCTTTCGGCTGTTCCCAGCTGTGTCTCCTCATCGGCTCCCTCCTTAGGGAACACAGGAGGACTAAAGCAAAGAGCCCTGGAACAGGTATGGGAGAGGGCAGGTTGGATTTGTTTTCCCTGTAATTTTATTTTTCTTTAAGTAATAATGACAAAACCCACAGGTATTCGGGATTCCTTGTACCCAAAGAAAGGGCTCCAGGGATAGATAACCCACCTCCGTAAAAACTGTACAAGCACCTCGCAGAAAACGTATTTTCTACTGTGGTTTTGCAGAGGCAAACCCAAACCTCCTGGGATCGAGGTACCTAAAGTCACCCCTCAGAGATACCCGAAAAAACCCACTAAGAACAGCATTAAATGTCACATGAACGACAAATTTTCTTCTCCCTAGAGACATTTCTCACTGAATATGGGGACAGGATTATTCACAGGAATTATCTGCAATCCCTGCATTATGTTAACCTTGCTGGGGGGATGTTTCAGATGGTTCAAGCATTATAGAATCATGGAATGGTTTGGGTTGGAAGGGATCTTAAAGCTCATCCCATTCCCATCCCCTGCCATGGGCAGGGACACCTTCCACTATCCCAGAGTGCTCCAAGCCCTGTTCATCCCGGCCTTGGACACTTCCAGGGATCCAGGGGCAGCCACGGCTTCTCTGGGCAAGCAGCCTTCCCAAGGCCATTGCACAAGGAACACTGCTTTCCTTCCGGAGCTCCATGAGCATTCCATGCCCCTTGAGATCAAAGCATGGGCTGGCATCTCCCAAAAACGACCATTCCCTCAAGCAAGCTGTCACACAGCAGTGACTTGGATAAGGAATCACTTGGCAGCAGGAGCCCAGAGGTCATCCCCCGACTCGTAAAAGGCTCTGGGAGAAAAGGGAAACCACCAGTGAGTGTTTTTATGAGAGAAAATGCCTTCCTTCTCCTGAAGACTGGGATTAATTTTCTGTAGCTCTGCGAACGCCCTGCAGAAAGGTTAAAGGGACTGTGTTCACTTTTAAACACCAAAGGCATTTAAAGCAGAGACTACCTTGACTAGTTTATACCAGGTTTGAAATAAATCAAAGTTATATTAACAACCACTCACCAGTGTCTTCCTCCACAATCTCTGACATCTGAGGTTCCTACCCAGCAAATAAAAAAGGTCCTGTTACCTTCTTCACTAAAATCAACATCCTGCAAAGTTTCACTTCACAATTACTGGAGCATCCCAGAAATAGCCATTAGCCCTTTGAAATCCTCTTGCCCTGGAAATCCTTGCTCTGCTTCTCATTATGTCCTTACATTCCCAATTGTTTTAGGTTAAAAAAGCAGCACATTCCACCGTTAAATGACAATACTTGCACTTTTCTTGCCCCCAGCTCTTCTCAAACCATGTGCCCAGGGATTCAGGTGTCCCAGGCCTGGCATGTGGCTCCAAAGGAGCTCCAGGAGCTTGGTGTCCACCCTCTGGCTGGGGCTCCAAGGAGTTCCCCCACTCAATTCCTGGAGATCCCTCTGTAGCTGCATTTTGGCAGTGCCTTCACTCACACATGTGGAGGCAGCCACACCACCACGAGCTGCACCGTCCCACCTGGATAAGGCGTTCCTCAGGATTTTTTTGGCATCTTTCATCTGCTCTTCCCTTCTCATCTGGGCCCCAATTCCCAGTTCTGAGGATGAGCTGCACAGTGTAACGTTGGATTAGCAGCTATGACATGATGGACTTTTGCTTTGGAGTCATCTCACTTGAAAGTGAAGCATCTGGTCCTTTCTCCATCTGTTCTTTGTCCAGGCCAAGGGCTGACTCCCTTTATTAAGCAATTAAAGATGATGGAAATGTTTTCAAGCTAAATTCCCAGGAAAAAAAACAAAGCAGAAAATATTAATAATAATTATCAGTTTTGTCATTGGGAAGGTTCCCCGAGCTGAGTCTGAAATAAGGCAAATGAGACAAGAAGGGGAGAGAAAAATCTACTTCCAAAATAACCTCAGTTGACTCATTTATCTTCAAAATCCAGGTATGGGGTAACAGTTTCCAGCTTCTAAGGCACCGGAAAGAAAAAAAACCTGCAGTGGAAATATTCCCTGAAAGCAGGTTTGTACCCAAAATTCCACGAAATCACAGAGTTTGCTGCGGGTGGACTTGTGTAGATGGCAGAGGAAGGGGGACAAGGCTGAGCAAGGCAGTTCCCAGCATGAACAGGAAAGTTTTTTAAAGGCAGATGTGGATATCCAGACCTGGAAAATCCAAACCCAAACAATGGTGGCTCCGTTGCCTATTACAGACATAAATCCAGGGCAGAGTTTCTGACTTGGGAATTTGCTTCCATCAGACCCCATTGATTAAAAACGACCAGCGGTCAAATGTTATTTCTGGATCCCGCTGGAGCTGAAGGGGTTTGGGAGAAAACAGCAGTTTGAGCGGCGCTTGAAATTATAACAACACATCGTAAGCAACAGCACCCCAGCTCAAGGTGGTACCCCTGCTCCCTCAAGCCCTCTGGGACCAACAACTTCCAGACAGGTGAAAAATTAGCCCAATTATCTGCACATTCCCTCCCTCTCTGATGAGCAGAGCTGCAGAAGCCCTGGGAGTGCAGCAGGTCTGGAGTGGTGGTGAGGGCTGCTCACGTGAGGGATGGGAACCTCGTCTTCTCTCCTGAGACCCAACCTCTTTCATAGCTGGCTTTCCAAGGGGAAACCTTTTCTTGTTTTCTCTTTCTTCCCCTCCCCTTTCCCCTCCTGCTTTGTCCAGAGTCTCTCCAAGAGAGCCAAATTCCCCCTGAACATGCTAAAAGTAGGCTTGCTGGAACATCTGCTCCGCATCTGTGGAGCCAGACACATCCCCAGGCAACACTATTAGCAGTGATGGATCTGGGAGGGAACGCGGAGCGCTGGAGAAGCATCTGCTCAGAGAGAGGAACCCAGCACGTAAAACTCACCCAGTTATCTCCTGAGCCTCCTGCTCTCTGCCCGTTGCTCCCAGCGGACAGCCGTCTGCTCCAGAGCACTTTCCAGGAGCAGAGCTGCTGTTCTCCTCCCAGTTCGGTATTTTCGAGCTTCTTCTGCTTGTGCCAGATGAGCACCACCAAGTGCTCAGCTCCAGAGTGGCTGGGGAGCTGGAGAAGCGTCTGGAAGAGAACCTGGAGTGAGGGGTTTCTTTTGGGAGCATTGCTTGGGCAGGACTCTGGGAAACACAGTCGGGATCACGGCTGGACTTGGTGAACTCCAAAGTCTCTTCCAGCCTTAATGATTCCGTGACTTCAAAGGAAGCACTGCGGAGTGAACTCCACATTGATCACTCCAAGCTCAAGCCTCAGCCCTGCCACCTCTGAGCTGTGGCCATTCCTGCATCCATCCCCTCCTTCCCCGTTCCTTGCTGGGATTCAGCTGGAGCAGAAGCTGTCAGTCACCGTGAACTTTCACTACACCAAAATTCTCTTCTTTGGCTCATTGGCATCAGAAAAAATTACTTACTTTGTACAAAACCCGCACAAAATTCACGCCCTGAGCTGACCGGAGGAGGCAATACAAATTCTAATTATTTAACAGCCGTTTGTCCTCTGTTGTCCGACCTTAACGATTCTGGGATTGTCACACTCAGGCACTTTCCTTTCTTACGCAGATTTACAGTTAATGGATTTCCTGTTTAATTTGCACAACAAGGAGAACAAAGGCAGTCTTAATGTTTCCTAAACTGTCACCTCCTCACAACTACTCTTTGCAAAAACCTTTCCCGCAGCCTTTTTTCTGCTGCCTTAAGCTTCCCGGCACAGGTAGAATTGCCGCAAGGGGAAATGCCGGGTTGCTAAGAAGAGACCTTAACAGCCTGTGCCTTATCCGAAAGTCAATCCCTCTTTTCCCAGGGCAAAGCTGCCAGGACTTCACCCTAAGGCAGTGTTAGGTGGAGAACCTGAGAATCCTTCGAGATCCGTGGAAAATGCAGTTCGTTTTCCGCGCTCTGGCTCTTTACCTGAAGCTGTTGAGCTCTGTCCTGTCGGGAATCTGCCCGTGGCTCACAAACTTCACAGGTGTCTCTCAAAGCTTCACCACACAGCAGCAGGACGGGAGCCTGTGCACAAAGTCAAGCACGTGATTAAGTGCCTTTATAAAGTTCTTTATGACATGTTTCAGGAAAAGCACTTAGGCTTGCTCGAACTTTAAACATGATTCCTTTCCATTCACTCGAGTCCTTAAAAACACGACTTAAACTATTTCTGAATTAATTTAGACGTTGGCTTAAGCGCTGTGGAAATAAAATCGAATGAAGCACGCGCTTACATGATGTACCTGCCCTAAAGCTCTGGCGGTGCTCAACACCTTCCACCCCATCCCTGTGATGCTGGATACCTGCTGCTCTCCCAGTTTCCAGCTCTTTCAGAGGCGTGGCCCACCTGCCCCAGCACTCCAGGACTGCACCCAGCGTGGTTTTACAGCTGCTGTCGTTTCCTGGTGCGGGACAGAGCACGGAATGTCCACAGAGAAAACGCGTGATTCGGGTGAAAATGGGAAATGCAGCAACCCAAGGAGTGCTGGCTCACTTGATGAGGTACCGCCGTGCCCCAGTTCTCCACAGCTCTGCATCCCACACCTTCCCTCTCCACAGGAGCAGAAGATGCCACTGGCTCGTGCTGCCAAACACGGAACAAACCGTGTGTTTGTGACAGCAACACAACAGCATTTTGTTTGTCCCCATTTTGTGGGGCTATTAACACTTCACCAAAAAGATAAAGGACTATTTTGTTCCTTCCTCCAAGCACTCCTCACCGAACAAAATCCCTCTGTGAACCTCCTCTGAAGAGCGAGTGGGGAGACTGGACTTGGGGAAGGGCTCAATAACTACTTCAATGGATTTTCCAGGAGAAAGTCAATAGAAACCTCATTCTGTCTTAGATTCATTCACATCATTTTGTAGTGGACAGCTAATAAAAAGGGAAGCACGTGTACTAATTAGTTTTGAGAGGAGAAGAGGACCCATGAAGTATTTCCTGCTGAGAAGACATGAAGTATTTAAATCCCGAGTCCCACCTGGATTTGCAACCGTGGAAAATTTTCCCATAATCTTCCTCAAGGACACAACCAGAACTCCCTGCCCACATTTGTTGGGGTGGGGGCTATAAATGAAATTAGAACCCCATTTTCTTGATAAACCAGTTTAACTTGAAGTCATTCCTTGAGCTTGGTGGGCCGGGGCATGGAGGAACTCGGCTACAACTTCGAGCAGGAAGGCCCCACTCCGGAATTTCTCCTCTGGGAGCCGGCAGATCCCGATACGCAGCTGGAGAGCTTCCTCCTGGAGTGCCTGGCAGAGCCCTCCTGGCCAGAGCCCGGCGGTGCTGAGCTGGACACCAGCCCCGTCCCGCCGGATCCGCCCGGGCGGCCCCGGCAGCGCCGCGCCGCCAACCTCCGCGAGAGGAGGAGGATGCTCAGCATCAACGCGGCCTTCGAGCAGCTCCGCTGCCACGTGCCCACCTTCCCCTACGAGAAGCGCCTCTCCAAGATCGACACGCTCCGCTTGGCCATCGCCTACATCGCCCTCCTCGGGGACATCCTCCTGTCCGGGTGCGAGCCCAAAGCCTACGTGGAGCGCTGCCTGAGGAGCGGCTTCCAAAGCCCCCAGCGGGCCGCCTGGAATACGAGCGGTGAGTGAGGCATCGCGGTGTTTGGGGAGAGCGGGGCAATGCCTGGGGCGGGTCCACTTGTCGCACCCAAACAGCTCTGAAACAGCGCAGAAATCGCCTTCAAAAAGAGGAAATCTGAATCAAGTCACAACAGAAAATCATAATTCACCCTCTACCTTTCTTTTAAGAAGGATCTTTTTCTTTTAAAAAATTGAATAAACACCCCCCTCGCCCCCCCAAGCAGCTTACTAAGGGAATGGTTCCTTTTACAAGGACAAAAGATTTTTATTCTCAAAATACATTTTTAGATTTTTTTTTTAATTCTGTGCAAAATTGTTATTTTCTGATGGAGCCTGTGGAGATTTTCTATGTTGTCTTTAGAAGTTTTCTTTAGCTTGTATTTGACTGAGAAAAAACACCTGGGTTTGGACACAAACAGCATTTAATTTCTTAAAATACAGATGTTCCAGTAAACCAGAGTTTCTCAGAGGCTGCACTTCAACACATGAACCAGGACACTCAAGACAGAACATTCAAATTTCAAGCTATTTTCAAAACATGGGGAAGTAAATGTCTATTTGCAATTTACAATCTTATATAATTATTTCTATTTTAAAGTGAAGGGCTGTTATTCAGTTTTCTATTCGGTTTGTACTTAATCCCTGGTTTAGGTGGGATGTATTTAGGCCTTTCTTTCTCCAGAACATATTTTTCATCAGGCCACTGAGTGGTGAAGATGGGAAATCGCCCAAAATGCCCAACACAGGGCCTCAATCTCAGAAAGCAACAGGTTTTGTGCGACTTAGAGCAGGGAGGAGCAGAGGGGGGTTTTCAGTAGTTCTTGGTACTTTGCATTTTAAGTTAATTAATCCCCTTTCCAGCTCTGTTCCTTTGCTGTATGAGTTCCTTTGGATCCTGGAAAGGGGCCTTCAAAATGAGCCTTCAAAAAGCGCAGCACAAGTAAGGGAAGAGAAAAGTCAGTGAACAGAAATATCCCTCTTTCATGTTACAGGGAAGTGCCAAAGGGACAGAGTCTGCAGAGGAAAAGCAATCAGTTTACTTGAAAGGGAAAGTTAATTGGGTTTTTCTCCTTTCCTGTTAATTTCCATTATCTGGATGACTGGGAAAACAACTCCTGATATACCACTGATCATAACTCCCCCGGCTACAGGAAAAAAAAGGTGTTTTGGTGGCCAGCTTCCCCCACTTTTAACAGATTTTGAAGAACACAAGTAGTTCTCATTGGGATCTCTCCCTTTTGCGTGGCTTCCTGTCCTGAGGAGCTCCACTTGGAAAGATCCAAATGCAAGAGGCTCCTCTTCGGGAGAGGCTGGATAGTCGACTTGTTAAAGGTTCATTTAAATGTCCAAATGACTGTTTTCCTCTCTCCCCCGTGCAGATCTGACAGCCCGCCTGTCCTGGGTGAAGTGGGATTAAGGAAAGGCCTTTGAGGGCAGCAGAACCCGAGGCCTGGAGTGCCGGGTACCAGCTGCTCAATTCCCAGCACCGCGAGTGGGAACACGGCATAACGACCTCACTCACGGTCCCAGAGCGCCTTCTCACCGCGTCTCCAGCACCCAGCCCCTTTCTCCGCTGATTCACCGCCCTTTGGGGCCTTCTGCTTCCCTTTCTTCCAGTTTCTCACCGCTGATAGACCTGCTCTGGCTTGGAAACAGCAAAACCTTAAAAACCAGTGCCAGCACAACCACAGCTCCAGCATTTTCTCTTCCACCAAATGAGGATTATGTCCAAACCCCACGTCCAGCACGTGAGAAACAAGATCATGAGGAAAAAAACCTCAGCAACGCCTGTGGAAATCTATTGCTTGGCTTCACATGTCCAGGGGGATGGTTGCAAAAGTCACCACTGATTCTGCGAAAGTCCAGGAGGTGAGAGATGGCTCTGTAGAAACCCAAAATTTTTCATGTCTTCATGAATCCCAGAACAGTTTGGGTGGGAAGGGACCTTCAAGCCCATCCATTCCCACCCCCTGCCACGGGCAGGGACACCTTCCACTATCCCAGGCTGCTCCAAGCCCCGTCCAGCCTGGCCTGGGACACTTCCAGGGATCCAGGGGCAGCCACAGCTTCTCTGGGAAACCTGTGCCAGCCTCAATCTGAAACCATTCTGCCATAATATTCTTTATTGTGGCGTTTCATAGCAGAAAATAAAATAAAATGTATTTATTATTTATCATTCTCATTAGTTCATCTCACAGCTCCCATCTCTGTGAAGCACGTCAGGAACAGAGCTTTTGGTCTGGTTGATTGTTTTGGGGAAAGTGAAGGTGAAGAGGGTCCTTAGAAGGGGAAACTGTCAAAACGAAAAGGGAAATTCCGTCTTGAATTCAACAATGTATTTCGGTCAATTTAGAATAAAACATTCAATCCCAAATTTTGACTCTTTGCTTTCTCACCCACTTGGGACAATTGGATGAATTTTTGCAGGAAACAGCACCTGAAAAGGTGAAAATCTTAAAAAAAACCACCTGAAAATGTATTTGTCTACTTTTACCTACTTCTCTTCTCTGGAAATGCTGGTGCTCCGTGTCATCAAAGTGTCACAGCACCCCTGGAGCAGCGGTAACTTTGTCACCTTCCTGGTGAGATTAGGGCTCAGTGGGACCAGAGCCAGAGCTGAGAGCTCCACACCCATCTCAGCGGTCCAAGTAGTGCCCAAATAATCCCAGTAGGGCTTTCCATGGGTTTTCATCAGGATGTTTATTTCTCCAAGGTCCCACTGATGGCAACAGGGTTTTGGGGTTCATCCCTTCAAGCCGCTCTCAGCCAGAGCCCTCAGGTCACACCCCACAATCATCAGGGTACAAAAAAACCTCTCCAGTGTTGTCATGAGTGGTGGGGGAATCACCTCCAATCAGGATCTGAAAGTCCTTCACCCCGAGTTAATTCTGGGCATCCAGAATCGCTGTCTCCAGATGTCCCTCCTTTCAAAGATTTGAATGTCTGCCTTGCTTTTCTCTACCCTGCAGCAGGGCTTCGTGCTGGGCACAGGACAATAATGCCACGTCCCGAAACAAATATTTGCAGCAGGCGCCTGGTTACAGGAAGAAATCTCTTTCTTTGCCTTTTGCTCCGGCCTAGAAATCCCAGGCAACGGCTTTGGGAGCAAGCTGGATGTGTGCAGTAGCAGCAGGCAAGCACATCCATAGAAAGGTGATTTTGGGGGATGTCCCAGGTCGAGGCACTGCTTGTTTGGATGGACAGCAAGCCTGGAGATGCCAATGGTATCAAAAGCATCATAATGACAGAGCAGGAAGAATTGTCCCCGGTCAGAGCTTTTCCTCCACGTGGTGACTCCAGCTGAGGAAGGAAGACAAAGCTGAACCCCTCCTGAGATGCAAACCCCCATCAGTGGTGCTCCACGCTCAAACAGAGAGGTCAGGATGGACAGAAATATCCGCTGAGCTTCCCACAGCCCAGTTCCACCAGCGCCACCACGGAATTCCTACGGGATTTGCCAGCCAGGCTGGGGTCTGCAGGCTGGCAAGCTCTGCCTGCTGTGGGGCCACTCCCACCTATCCCTGCTGCTGTCAAGGAATCGTCACACGAGGCAGGACTTGGAGGAACAGGCTGTTGGAATTCGATGATGACTCCAAGCTTGGAAAAACTGCAGCAAATGAACCCTGCAGCAGGATATGTAAGGATTAGGGCTAGGGTTGGAGTCAGAACCAGGAATGAAATGTTCCTTTTGGGAGCTGAAACCCTAATCTTGGGCTCTTGAATGAAGGAGCAGGAGTCAATCCGTGTATTGCCCCCAGTGACACTGATGAAGCTGCTTCTCCTCACGCACGCCCTGGCTGGCACCGCTGTCATTCCGTCACCTTCAGCGGAGCCACGCTGGGTTTGTGCTGCCTGGAGGGGACAGTCCACCCCTGCCTGCCCTCCCCAAGCTTCCTGGAGCCCTGGCGGGCTCTTACAGCTGGTGCTTCAGCTGAAACTGCCGAAGGAAAGGATGCTTTTTGGGTGATGTGCTGCTAAATCGCTTGGATGCGACTGGCCGCTGAAATGGTGACCGTGTCACAGAATGGGGTCAGTCTCTGGCAGTCCCACTAACTCCACGGAAATAAAAGCAAACCAAGAGGGCATCAGCCCTCTCTCTGTCTGAGGGAAGCCAAGCTGGTGCTATGGCTCCCTTCCTGCTAAACCGAGCAAAAGCAACTTGGCCCTTCAGGGATCTTTTCCAGGAAAGCCATTCCTGGATAGCCCCGGGGCTGGACACACATTTGTTCTTAAATGATCCTGCCTTTTTCTGATTGAACTTCAGCTCCTGGATGTGGGCTACAAGGCAGAAAGATGAGGGGGAAACTACTTCCATGCAGGACATTTACACTCCGTGCCAATCCAGGGGAAGTGCTGAGTGTGGATTTTGTGGATATGCCCCGTGTCCACCCATCCTCTCTGCTCCCAGTTCTGGCTCATTCCCTGCGTCACAGCTCTCCTGTCAACAGGCTTGACTGGCAGCACAGTGAGATTCTCTGACAGGGAACTGACAGTTACCTTCATTTTTCCGTTTCTTCATCTCACGTCCTGAACCCTGATGCTTTATTCCGGGAGTAAATCACACGAATCCTATGATGCACACACACAGCAGTCCATACACCCTCGCCCATATCAGGACTCTAAGGTGACTTTGTGAAGACCAATCCAAGGCTCCTCAGTCCACCAGCACATTCCCAAACAGGGAATCCCCATGACCAGCCCGTCCCGAGGGCCAGGCTCCACCTTCCTGATCTTCCTCAGCCCTGCTCCCTCTGCAGCACAGCACGGATCAGCTCTGCTTTTCCTCGCCACCTCACAAAGCAGCAGGATCCTCTCAGCAGAAATTCCACGGCCAAACCTCCCGTGCAAGGGTGCCAGGAGGTGCTGAGGAGCGGTGCCCTCGTATTCCAGCCCCCGAGGAGCAGCCCACGGGCCCGAGAGCAGCAGGAGAACTGCTCATTCCAAACACAGCCTCTGTTTCCAGCCCGCCGCTCTCCTTTGCCAGGAAAAGTGAGAATTATTTGTTACACCTTCCTTCATCCAAAAGTAAACTACTGACCCTTTCTGGAACAATACTCCACGGTTCTCCATCAGCCTGGAAACCCTGGAACAAAAGGAATCACATCCCTGCTGGGAGCTGTTCTTTTGAAGAGGTGTTGGTAGTTTGAAGCACAGTTTGGGGGTGAAAGGACAATTTGGCTTTCTAATTTTTTTTCTTTGGCCACAGACCCACAACAGCAAGTTTTCATTTCTGAGCCACCTGGGACAGTGGAAGGTGTCCCTGCCCGTGGCAGGGGGTTTGGGCTGCAAGGGAATCTTTAAAGCCCATCCCATTCCCACCCCTGCCATGGGCAGGGACACCTTCCACTATCCCAGGTTGCTCCAAGCCCTGTCCAACCCGGCCTGGGACACTGCCAGGGATCCAGGGGCAGCCACAGCTTCTCTGGGCACCCTGTGCCAGGGCCTCCCCACCCTCCCAGGGAAGGGATGGAATGGGAATACTTGGGAAAACTGCAGCTAATGAAGGAGCTCCCAGGTATTTTTTCCTTAATTTCCTCCCTGTTGCAGAGAAGAATGAAGTTCCTCGGTACCTCTCATGCCCAAAATCCCTCGGCTGGAGAGTGCTACCGGCATGGCGTGCCCTCAGGTGGGACGGCAGGGACTTCATCACAGCCTTCATTCACCTTCGAACCCAGTGAGGGCCATTTGGGGCAGGATTTCCTGGCCTGTGGGCTTGCCCGGGGAATCAGCAGGAGGAGCTTAAGGGTCGCTGTCCTGTGGCACCTTGGGATCTGTGGCAGAAGATGTTTGCTCCTGGGTCAGACTCTGGGAGGGGAGCAACGAACCTGCTCACTGCGTGGATCCGGCCATCCCTGAGGCCAAAGCTGCACCTTGGAGCGGGACAGTCCCTTTGCACAGGTGGGAAAAGAGGCAAACAGGCACTGAGGGGCTTTCCAAAGCTGGTTCAGCATCCTAAATGCCTTGTGGGAGCCCCCTTGCAACAACCCAGCTCTGCTTTCCCAGCTGTACCCCCAGCAAATCCATGCATGGGCACCCAGGGTGTTGCCGTGGGGGTCACCAGCAAGCCCTGGGCCTTGGGAAGAGCCTTCCAAGCCACATCAGCTCCTTTTGTGGGAACCAAGTGTGATTTCCACCACGGTGGCTAATTTTAGATGACTCCCACCCAGCCTGTTTGCTGAAGCCCGAGTGCATCTGAACAGGGAAACTCCAGCGCCAAAGCGATTCCAATCTCAAAAAGAATTCCTTGCCAGGAGAGGGGGAGAGGGGGACGGGAATGAAAGCAGAAAATGTCGTTTTGGGTTCACGGTCGCAGGCTGAGGGGGATCCAGCTGCAGGCAGTGCCCTCTCGTGGCCCAGGATTAAAATCTCGCCTTTCCAAAAGCAGAGGATGGCTCCTGCCAGCATCCCTGCTCCAGCTCAGCCCCGGGAAAGCGGATCGTCACCTCGGGGAACGGAGTGAACAGAAACATCTGCTGCGAAAACTGCGTTCAAAGGGTATGCACAGCTATCTATCCCCGCACTTAGATCATGTTTTGTGCCTCTTCACCCCAAATCCTCGTGTTTTATCCTTCTGAAGCCGTTTTCTTGCATCTCTCCATGTCCTGTTCCATGCCTGAACTATAATTTACCCTTACGATGCCCCTCTGCAGCACCTGAATGCTCTGAAATATCAGGGAAATGCTTCCCTGAGGGAACCAAGATGACATGAGCTGGCACAAAGAGCCTCCAGGCAGAGCATCCACTGGACCCGAGCACCCTCAGGAAGCAGCACGCTGTTCCCTCTGCATCCTGCTCTCATCTCGGAAGCGCCTGCGCTGCAGCGAGATGCCTCTTTCTCTGATCCCAGTCCCGAGGATGGCTAAGCCATCTCCTCCAAAAACCCTTTCCAAAAATAATCATGCCGAGGCAGACAGCGAGCACGGAAAATTTCAGCGCAGGCCGTTCCCGTCAGACAGTGCTGCACACTGATGGAAACGGAGCAACGGGAAGGGCGACCCCAGGTTTTGGCTATCTGGGGTGCGCTCACATCCACGTTCCCGGCTCCTGGAAACGCGGGATAGGAAAGGAGGGGATAATGAAACCTCCCATTCGGAGATCAGGAATATTATCAGTCGTGCAGTGCCATCAGCCTGGCGGGCCTTTCCCCGCAGCCTCTCCACCGGGCCTGGCGGGTTTCCCTCTCTCTGCCCTTCCAGCGACACGTCCCGCTCACAGACGAGGCTTATCCAAACCCCCTTTCCCAGCTCAGGGATCCAGCTGGGGATCCCAGAGAGGGCATTTTGCTGGAGGCCCACGGAGCCTCTCGGCAGGGCGCGCGCTCCCGATCCCCCGCCGGAGCGGTTTCCCCAGCCCACGGTCCCGCGGCTCTCCGGGGGACAATAAACTTATATGAACTGCAAGAGCCATTATTGGAGGTTACAGCGCCGGGCCCGGCCAGGGAGTTAATCCCAGACCTGCTTTTCAACAAGCATCAAACTCTCCTGTTGTTCGGCTACCTGGAATTCGGGCCCGTGGTTCCCAAGGTTTCTGCCTCGCAGACGCCCTGCGGCGGGCGCCTCTCTCCTGGTGCTGTTCGAAACCCCCTCTAGCACTGTGTTTATTCCCCCCATCCCACAATTTCCCCCTCCTGAGGAGGTGCACAGCAACCCACCCCGAGTCACCACCGCATTCAAGCATTTTGGGTGACACAGCAAGACAAGGCAGAATTCCCCAGCTGGAAGAAGCCCTCGCACCGGTTTTTGCACATCCAACAGGCAGATTTGCAGTGTTTAACCCCACTTTATCAGGCCAGGGAACGTGTTCAGATATAAGCCTGGCTTATATTTAAATTAGGCAGAGCTGACATGAGGGTGCAATTAGCACGGAGGATAAACTCCTGTGTTGGGATGGATCAACACCTTACACGGAGCAGCTTATCAGTTCCCCTTTCTGCTGCTGGAATTGTCGCTCTGCACTCCTAAATCAACCTTTTCCAGGAAGGCAATTCCACATTATCGGTGTGTTTCCAACGGACACTATCCAACTCTCCTTCTGACACCACGGGATAGGATTTCTGCCGCATCGTGAGAGGAATTTCAGGCTCAGGAACTCTACGCTGCCCCAGCAGAGTGATGGATCTGCTTCCAGGGGGTGAAAAATCCCCGAGCCAAATGAAAACCAGTAAAAAAAAAACAAAAAAAAAAAAGCTCTTTCAATAACTCGATTTTCCCTTTTCCACATTATATTTTTCTCCCGGCTCTTACATCTCTGTGAAGCGTTCCCGGTGCTGCTCTTCCACAGCCAAACCGTTCTCCTTGGGGTAAAACATCGGGAAAACACGCGACTCCGAGCCAGGGCTGGAACTCAACCGCTCTGCAAAATGAAAGTAATACGTGGTTGGTACCTTCCCAGCGAACTCATAGTGTTAAAAATCAATAATAACTTAGCAGTCCCAAAAAAACTGCGAAATTAATTCAGTGGAAGAAGCTGGCAAAGCCTTGGAAGTTTTGCTGATTAAAAAAAAAAAAAAAATCAGGCATTATCGACTTTCAAGATATCCTAAATAATGTGGAGAAAGAACTACACCCTACAAAAATAACGTGGAACGTTCAAGGGAAATCTGAAGAGATCTGATCTTATTTTGAGGCTGAAATGTGCTGCCCTTAACTTTTCAGAAATTTCATAAAATTAAACATGGAAGAGCCGAGCAGCCTCTCTTCTAAAGGTGTTTAGCACAAACAGTGAGATCAAATTTATAATAATATAAATACTGATCTTTTCCAAGCAGTAAAAAGCACTTAAAAAAAACACATTAAAAAAGCATTCAGGGAATTTGTTTTAATTCCTCACTACCATACGAACGCAAAATAAGTACTTTTTAAAATACTCTCACTGCTTAAATAAATTTAAGCCCCTGAATAAACAGCAAGGGAAGTGTTTTTTTGCCTTACTTGGATTTTTTCCCCACTTCTTTTGCTTTGTGATATCTGTTACCTTGCTACTTATTCCTAGCTCAAGTTCACAGCTGCAGGGAGGGCTTTTTTTTAAATTCCTCCTTGCTTTGTGAGCAGATCAGCTCGAATCCGGAGGGGAATTTCATGGTTGTGGCTGTCTCCCAGCCTCCAGAGCTGAGGAAAAGCTGCCTAACCTCCCCTCAATAAAAAATGTGCTGGAGCAGAGCGGTGCATTTCAGTCTCAAACGAGAAAGTAAAACAACAAAAAAACCCCAAACCCCGCATTTCATAAAATCAACCAGATGCCTTAGGAGGGCAAATATCTTATTCCTCTTTAATTAAAAGGTATAGCAAATAAAAAATCTGGGTTTAATTAAACAGCAGGAGTAGAAGATGTTATCTCCCCAAACCGCTCTGCCGTGGTGAATTAACTTCTGCGAGTCTTATTTTTGTTCGAAACCCCCACATATCAGCCCAAACCCGGCACGCTGAGGGGAAATTCACCCTCCACGAGAATATTTCTGTGCTCTGCAGTTAAGGCAGCCAGCTCCTGTGTAAACCGGCAGGGGCAATGGTTTGTACTGGGTGAGGCTAAGACCAGAACGAGCCCTGCAGAGCCCCTTGGTGTTGACCAACGCACCCACAAGCGTTCACACAGCAGCACATTTAGCCTTTGCTTTACCTGCTGAGGTATTGATATAATATAATTTATTTATAATCTATAATTTAATTAGTGTTTAATCCGTTTTTATTTTCAATCAAGACCTGCCCAGCCGCTTGCTCCGGTCCCTCCACACCGCAGTTCCCAGATTCCTTGGAAAAAAACCCCACTTTGCACGAAGGCACTCGCAAGCAGGGTTAAATCCTGGCCTTTCCTGGCACCCCAAGCCAGGGCCAAGCCTGCTTGTAAAACAGTGCAGGTGTGTTTATTGCAATCATCTCTGACTAAAAAGAAACAGGTTCAAGGGCTTTAAATATAATTAGCATGAGCTACACTCCTGCCTTTAATCACTACCTTGCTGGTTAATATAATCAAGAAGGTAAACAAACAAGGATTAACTCCATCAAATTAAAAAAATATATATATTTTCTGCTGGGAAGCTCGCAGAGGAATTTTGTTTTGTTCCGCTGCTGTGGAGCATCATTTTACTTCTGCGTGGCAAATTACTTTTCGCATAAAAAAAGCTTGTCTTGGAGGAGACCTCTCCTTTCCCTGCTTCCCTAAAGACAGAGACAAAATAAAACCCCCTTTATTCGTATTTCAGATGCGATGCAACCGCTTTGCCCTCTCATGGCTTCTTTCCCTACAAGACACCCGAGCACTTTAAAATGTTTAACTGCGCATCGGATTTAAAGACGGGCTTGGAGTAACACACCTGCTGCCCCGGCGATTTATCCAAGCGATACGTTAGGTATAAAACCTTATATATACCTTATACGTTAGGTATAAAACCGGGTTTCAGGTCACGGGAATCGGTGTTCCCAAATGTTCAGTCCGTACACTTTACTGATGACTGTGGCTGGACCCACTTTGATCCCAAAAAACACCCGAATCTGCACCTGACTTTTGCCTGCTTGGACGTGGGACGGGGTGTGGGTTTCTAAGCAGGGGTTCAGAGATGCAGCGAGGCAGGAGTCAAAGCGAGGAATGAATTATTTATTAAATTTACAATACCATTTATATATTCTAGTTCCATAAAGCAATTGAACAGTGTTCACACTTCTCCTAGGGTGATTGGTCAAAGTCTCAGACACCCACTTAGAAATGTTTTTTCCTTATATAATGTACACAAGGTCAGAAGATACCAGATCTGAATGCTATTTACAAAAACCCTATCTATTGTTTACATAGCTTACATAGCAAAGGAAAAGTTCTCACAGAATGAATGCAAGAAGATAAAATTTCCCTGCTCACAGCATTTCAGCATCCACAGATGGGGTATTCTGAAAATGGGCTTTATCATAACACGCAGGGCTGAGTAACCCCTTGTTCCACCTGGGAAGCTCCGTTTAAACCGTGCCTAAGCACAGGAAGCGCTCTTATCGGCGGAGATAGCGGCACGAAGCTGTAAGGCTCGGCTCGCCGCGCTCCCCAGGATCCAGGCTGGCAGGAGACAGCCTGGATAGCCGCCGGCACGCGGCTCCAAACCCGCCGGGATGCGAGCCCACCGTGCGTGCCCTTGCAGAGACAGCCGGGGCTCCCTCGCTGCTGTCCCACCTCCGGCGCAAGGCAGCCCCGGGGATCTCCGGCAGAGCCCCGACAGCAGAGCCCGCAGCGGCCCCGGGAAGGGGAGGCCGGCCCTGCCGGCATCCTTCCCCATCCGGGATGAGGTACCCGGCCTTCCCTCGGAACATAGACACCTTTCGTGCCACTCTCCTGGAACGTGGAGTGCCCCAGCTCGGGGGAAAACGGGAGATCGTCACGGCGACGGAGCAGAGCGGTGCGGAGAGGGGGGTGCAGTCGGGACACACATTTCAACATTTGTGGCTTTTTAATTTTTTTTTTTAATTTTATTTATCTTAAATCACATCGTAGCTGTGCCAAAAAAACACCGGAGGGAACAAAAGAAAAGAGAAAACACCACAGCATTCTTCACCCGCTTGCAAATAAGCATTGACACTGCCACTTAGGGAGGAGAAAAACATCGGAAAGGGAACATTCCTCCCCAAATCCTGCATTTTCGAAGCGAAGCGGCAGGCAAAACAGGTTCAGAAGATGCTCTGGGGATAGGTGGTGGCTGAGACACGAGCCTGGAAAGCGTTGCTGCTGCGACTGCACTTTACCCACGGCGAGCCCGGTTCCCAGGAATTATCTGCTAACGCACCGTTTTATTCCCTCCGAGCAGCTCCCTGAGCTCAGGGAATCCCAGAGCAGAGGGAGGAAAACCCCAGAGAGGTCCCTGCCACCTCAGAACCAGCGCTCACGGGCTCTTCACACCCTCCACGCGCAGAGAGGGGTTAAGCGGGACCCTAAATAAAGCCAGGCTCAAACACTTGCCTCCACTAGGTCAGAGTTGAAGTTACAACTCCAGAAATGCTTGAAAACTGCAGCCTTTGCAAGGGAAATGTCCATCAGCTTTCCTATTCTATTGGCTGGTTAGAATGTTAATTCTATGTCCAGGTCTAATTAGAATTGTAAGTCCGAGTCTAATCCGAATTTTAAGTCCAATTATAATTATAATTCTACGTCCAAGTCTAATCAGAATTCTAAATCTAATTACGATCGTAAGTCCAAGACTAATTATAATTCCATGTCCAAGTCCAATTACAATTCTATGTCCAAGTCTAATCAGAATTGTAAGTCCGAGTATAAATGTATGTCCAAGCCCAATCAGAATTTTAAGTCTAATTAGAATTCCAGTTCTAGGCCCAAGTACAATTATAATTCTAAGTCCAAGTCTAATCAGAATTCTAAGTCTAATTAGAATTCTAAGTCCAAGTATACTTAAAACTCTATGCCCAAACTTAATCATAATTCTAATTAGAATTCAAAGCCTAATTGGAATTCTACTTTTAAGTCTAATTAGATTTATGATCCTGACTCTAAAAAATGAAATTAGATGTACCCATCCCAATATTAATGCAAAGTTTTCCTCCACAATATCTGTGCTTTTAGAAGCCAAACACTGATTTTACGGCACGTTAAGAATGTTTCATAAAAACTGAGCCGACTTTTGCTTATAACCAACAGTGTTTTCCTGATTTTACAGTCCTAATTTTGGATTCAAAACGCAGGGGAAAAAGAACCTAAACAAACACCCTTTTACACAGAAAATTTAGTTTTGCTGGGAAAAATACAAATCTTTAAAAATGGCCATTTCTAAGAGCAGCTGGGAGAGGATGAAAATCTGATTAACACGGGTCCTGTTTCTGCCTCTCATCATTCCTTGCCTATGGAAGTCGGGCTCCCGGAGCTCATCTGCTCTGTCAGACGGAAAGGTGACTTGAACCACATCTGTCCAGAGGCGAATTCTCCCGGAGGGAGTTCTGTTTCACAGCCACACGTGCGGGGTGTGTGCTTTTTGTTGTAAATACACTGTGTCAGGGATGAGTTAAAGGCATGGCAAGAACCAGACACCGCTCAGCTCCACTTTGAGGACAAGAAATATCCATGCACTGTGTGGGTTTGCTTTTTTTTTTTTTTGTGCAAAAGGAAAAGATATTCCAAAGTCAAACAATATTCAAATCATAGGCCGAGCACTTGGAATAAATTACAGCTCTCACTGGGCGATAAATTTCTCTCTGTGCCCTTTGAAAAGGATTTCAGGTGTTTATGAGCTTCTTCTGCATTTCCCAGAGTTTTGCTCGTTCCTGGGGCGCCTTGGAGCGGAGGGAAGGCCCGCGGGGCTGGAAGGTCAGAGCCCCTTGGATCGTGTCCATCCCCATCTCAGCATGGGGCGGTGGCTCCGCTCGGCTCCGGTGCCGAGCCAAATTCCCGGCTGCCGGAAATTGAGGCCGGAGGCGAGCAAAGTCCCATCATGGTCCCATCGGCCAGGGCCACTCAACAGGGGCAAAATGAGCCCTTCCCACTCACTTCTAGGGCAACCAGTTGAAACAAAAGTGGGATTTTTCCAAGGCAGTGATTTCAACGGGAGCAGAGACACATTGCAAAACATTTTGAAACTCCTGCTGTCCCAACACCTGCCACATCTCAGGGCTTGCCACAGAGTGGGACCGAACCCAGCAGGGACTTCCAAACACCATTAAAACTGGGATGAGATTATCTGTAAGAACGAAACCAATTCCTTGCTGCGTTGGAGCCTTCTCTCAGTCCCTTCCCGCAGCTCCCTGGAACACCCCATCGTGTTTTCCCAAAACCTGCCGCTGCCCTGGAAGCCACGAGCCGTCCGTGATGTGTCCTGGATGATGATAAAGGCACAAAGAACAGCGGCAGAGCCAGAGATGGTCGGGACATATTGCAGCAGGAGAGGAGCAGGATTGGTTTGGAAGTTGGGATCACAGGGCGGCTGTCGCCACTCGGTGACGGTGGGGACCAAAATGTCCCTTTGGAACATCGGGATCCCTCCCCACCTCCCATTTGGGCAGAGGCTGGAATAAGGTGGATGAAGACGGCAACTAGCAATAATTTCTGGAGCTCTGGAAATTCGTGGAACTGAGATAAATTAAGAGGCAGAGGAGATGTCACAGTTGTGTGCTCTACGTGCTCGTGGAGCATCGTTAAGAACATCGCCATAAAACTTCAACCCAAATTTCCCTCCTAAGACCATCACAGCAAAAGAACATGGATCCACTCCTGTTGAGGCTGAAACAAACCTTTGGTGTTTTTCCCACTTATTTCCCTCCCAGTTCCAGAATAAGTTCATTTTCTAAAACATTTTTTCAAATTTTTGGAAGTATCCTATTACTGTTGCTAACCTGACTGGTCACCCTCATCTGTGCCCCAAAGCAGAAACCCAAAAAAGCGAGTGAAAACAAAATAAATAAAATACAGAAGAAGGAATTAATTGTATTAAAGTTCTGATTTTTAAAGCAGTATTGTGATGAAAAAATGTAGATTAATTTGGCAGAGTAAAACAGGGAATCAACAGGAGCAAAGGCAAAATTCTTCCATGCTTTCCTAGGTGCTTCAGCACGAGCTTTGTAAAGCATGTATTTTGGGGTTGGGTGGTTGACCCTCCTCGTTCTTCCTCCCCAAGACAAATCTAAGAAGACATCATTATTGTTTGAGTTAAACTTCTTTTTTTTTCATGCCTTAGGCCAGCAAACAGTAGGGAAAGAAATGTTCAGATCAAACACGACATTTCATTGTATCTCAGACAAAATGTTTCAGTTTTGGCTCGGGGTGAATTTTACACTATTTAAAAACACAACATTTAACCAAATTTAGCCTCATAATGTCTTGTTGAAATCAAAATATTTCCCATCTAAAGTTTCAGAAATAAACCAATTTTAATTAGCAGAAGCCCCACCCTTTTCATTCAGATGTAACTTATATTCAACACCAACTCACAAAGAGTTTTTGTCAAACTAAAAAAACGCACAATTTGGGCACATCAGCTCAACATTTCCTGGGCTTTGGTCCGAGGAGGAGCCACTCTGCGGCCCTGATGTGCATTTTGGGTATTTGATTATTGCCACGTCTGTCCTGGGCTGCTTTCGTGCCAGGTGCTGTAGAAGACACTTAGAATATTATTATTATTATTATTATTATTATTATTATTATTATTNTTATTATTATTATTATTATTATTGTGCTGCTGGTTTGAACATTTCACCAACGAAACAAATCAGCAAAATTCCCCTCCTTTTCCTTTTTATCTTTGGACTAAGCCACCTTTCCTTTGGCATCCCCACTCCCCGTGGTGCCAGCAGCTCCGGCTACCCTTGAGGCCTGATTCGAGGGGTAGGATCAATAGCGAAGGGCAGCGGAGAGCGATGATCACCCACACGAGGCTACAGTAACATCATCATATCTGCTCTGGCTCTTCGGTGGCTCTGAAAACGTGCAAGTATGGTTGGGGAGATGGAAAATAATATGAAACACTCACTAACAGCATGTAGCGTAGAAACTCCGAAAACCACCGCAGCCATTGACTCGCAGATGGCCAAATGAACAACATGTTTCTATTCCTGTATTTAATTAAATCTTAATTATGCCACCAACAGGGTTCAAAACAGCGTTATGAAACAGCTCGCATGAATAGCAGAACACGATTGGCGGAGGGGGCTTTGAACTCGGGTAATTATCTCCCCAAAAAAGCGCTCACGGTGGGGCTATCGGGCCCCTCTGCCAGGCAGCCCAGCGCACTGGAAGCAAACTCGTGCAGAATAAACCCAGCTCAAGGTACGGGGCTGAGCTGGGGAGGGGCAGGTGGCAAATTACCTGTGGGACCGGTGGGGAGAGGCTGGGAGTCCAAGGGAGGCTCCCCACGCCCGGGTCAGGCCCCGCTCTGCCTCTCACCTTTGCGGGTCCGTAAGAAAATCAACCAGCTCTAATTTAATTCTTCCACCAGCCGGTCACGTGAGCTGATTAAAAGCAGCTGCCTGAAGTATTCCTTTGAATTATCTTTTTTTCGGTTGTTGACAGAAGGCCCTTTATGGAAAAGAAATATTTTGGAGGATCTTTCTCTTTCATTTTTAATATGGCAGCTAAAAAACAACGAGCACTTGTAAGAGCACTTTCCCAAGGAGCTCAGCTTATTGCAGCGCTTCTCTGAGCAGGGGGCTGGGAAGGCCCACCCTAAATTCATCTCCCAGGATTTTCTCCCACCTTTTAATGCCATTTCAAGCTCCTTGACAACTTGATGTTCAGAGCAGGGATCACCTGCCCCTTGCACACTGAAAAACATCACAGGGAAGGGCTACACATCTGAGAGCATCCAAGGTTCACCCGTCCCACAAGCCACAGGTTCCAGAAAAACACAAAAGACATTTGGAAAAAAAAAAAAACCAAACCTGTGAGATTCAATTTGTATGAAAGTTTTCCCACTTTGGCAATATTTTCTTTGGTGGACACTCACAGCACCTCCAGGATTGGTCCAAAAAGATACTTTTTGTGTGCAGACTAGCAAAGGGCAAAAGAAGGAAGATGAAGAAATCGTTGTATCATTGTATTTTAATTTCTTTTCTTCACTTGAGGTAGTAAAATTTAAGCCATTCCTTTGAAAAATCAGTAGGAAAAGGATGCAATGCAATTTATGGATGGTTACATGAACTCTCTGTGTTTTTATGGAGGTGGGCAGAGAGAATAAGGCAGAGAACAGGGCTCTGTGCGGATTTAAAATTTAAAATTAAAAAAAATAAAGAGATAAGGAGAAAGAAGAAAGAGAAAGGGACAGGTAAAGAGAAAAGGAAGAAGGAGAAAAATGAAAAAAAGAAAAAGAAAGAGAAAGAATGAAAAATAGAAAAAGAGAAAGTCAAAAAACTGCCCCCAGTCAAAAGTTTCTTCCCCAAGCCCATAATTTGTGAGAGTTAGATTTCTGGTGAAAACTAAAAATTTGCAAGGGAAGGTTTTAAATTTTATAATTTTTTTACCTCCTCTGCCCACCTTTGGAGGTATTTTTCCAGATGAACTCAAATTTCTAAGGAAAAGAGACCCCTTCCAGAAAAACACTTTTGATAGTGCAAAAAAATGAATTGGATGAGGGGAGTTGACTTCACCAGGAAACTGATCCCTATTTGAATGTTCCGTTGGGTTGGATCAGCTGCATTAGAAAAGCAAAAAACAAACCTCCATTGGAAATGCACACGTTCTTCAGGAAAAAAGAAGAATGGGAACCTCCTGGATGGAAGAAATCCTGGCTGGGGACACCTTTGAGTGTGTGGCAGAGGGGAGGAGACCACGGAAGTCTCCAAAGCGTCCTCACACCCCAAGTTCCGGATGCTCCTCGGCGCCTCCCGTTGGGATGCGCCCACTCGGGGGTGGAGGAGCTGCTGCCACCACCTTGCTAAGGTGACAAATTCCCTAGGAAAACTGCGCATGGAAGCCTTTGCTCCCTCAGATTTTCATTCTGGAATGAAATCTGACCGACACACACCCAGTGCTCCCGCTTCCTGCGAAATCCTGCTGGATTTGCCGAGATAAGAACATCTTTTCACACCCCTTACTCACACTCTTTTTATCTTTCACCTAATTTTTACTCATTCATCTCAAAAGGAGAGCATGGTTTTGCTCAGGCTTTCCTTTTTTTTCCCCAGTGAGGCCTCTCTCTCCCTGAAATCCCCAAAATCGCTGACACAGTGCGCTCCTCCAGGAATCCAGAGCCTTTCCCACTGAGTTACAAGCTGCCAAGGAGGCTATATTATAACAAAAGGAGTTTTTATATCCTCCTGTAGGCAGAACACGGGAAACTGCCATGAAATGTGCATTATCCAAAGGGGATTTGTTGATGGATAGAACCAGCTTATTTAGGAAATTTCCAGCTGATCTGTAAACATGCCCTGGAGAAGGACGGAGACAGCAGCAGTGGTGCAGGCGGTGTCTGGACCCTCTTGGCCCCCATCCTGGGACTTAATATCTTAATAACTTGTCCTCATGAGTCACTGCAGGGAAGGAGCCAGGATTGCTCTTGTCACATTGGATAAGTGGGCTGAAAGGCTGTCCCGGACCGAGCGGCTGGAGATGGGGCTGGGCGAGACGCGTCCGTCGTGGCAGGGGTGCTGCTCTCTGCCAGGGGCCTCGTTTAAAGGACTGAAAGGAAAGAGAACACAGGGAGAAATAAAAGAAAGCAGGTAAAGATGAAAAGGAAGAGGTGGGGAGTAACACATTTCAGGCAAACACCTGAGTGAATTCTACACTGTTGTCTCACCAAAGTGCTCCAGCTCCAAGAGATCAAACGGTCCCTTCTGGCATTAAACTTCTTGATTAAATCAGTGAAGAGCTCTAATGGCTCCCAGGAGGCCAAGCCTGAATTTTCACCGGATCGACACGGTTTGGTGTACTCCAGATTCCCTTAGCTGTACACAGAAGCCCTCACAGATTCTGCCTCTGCCCCCGGCAGGAACCTGTGACACGAAATGCCAGCTGTGACAGCAAAGGGAGCGGGCAGCAAATGGCTCCAACTGATCAATACGGAGGTTAAAAATCAGGGTGAGGGGTGATTTTTTTCTCCCTTTTGGCTCTGCATCACTGGCAACGCAATTTTTGCAGGCTGAGCTACAGTCACACAAATCCATTCCATCCACTCCCTTGCACTGATCCCCCCGAGCAGAAGCTGATTGGAAAAGAAGGAAAGGCTCAGGGAAATAGCAAATCTTCACATCTGTGTCAGGCTGCACCCACGAGCAAATCCTGCCTGGCCCAATGGCACCAAAGCAAAGCAAACCTGAGAGCAATCAGACTTCCCTTGGGGGAGAACAGCGCGTTTAACACCCAGGATTCGCAGGGCGAACCCAAACTCTCTGAGCGGCTTCGTAGCCAGCAAGGTGTCTGCAAAAACAGCACCTGGCGAGTTCCTCGCACACAAATCCACCCGCTCCAGCAGCAGAATCAGCCTGGGCGTGTTGGAGCTGCAGAGCCAGGCCGGCTCTGCGAGAGGGAGCTCCATCCCCCCCTGGCTCCCGTCTTCCCAGGACACGTTATCCGAAATCCTCCCGCCGAGTCCGATTCCTGGCACGGACGTGGGAACAGGAAGGAGCCCTGCGAGATGTTCGGGTCCCAGCCCACGTCTTGCAAAGAGACACCAGGGCTGCCCAGACAAGGGAGCCGAATTTTCCCAGCCCAGAAATTCCCCTAGAACGGTGCTTTCCTCTGCAACTTGCCATGAACTCCATTTCCTTGCCAAGAGTGGGGGTAAGAGGGGAAAGGAGCTGTCATGCACTACTCCCCTCCCAAGATCATTCATCCTTCCTTTCCTCAAAAAAGAAAAAGGGAAAGAACCAGGAATTGCTTGATAATATAATCTATTTTTTTTCTCTCCCTGATTTTCTCTGCTTTTCCCCGATTTTCTGCAGACAGGCAGACCCTCCCAAAGGAAAAGCAAAAGGGAACAAAGTAAAGGAATGAAAGAATTTGTCCCCAGAAATATTCCTCTGCTTTTCTCCTAAACCTGGGAGACTTTTATGTGAATATTTCGAAATGAAGATTTGGATGGGGTTGCCCTCTTTTTAAGAAGACATAAAAAATACAAGAAGTAAGATTTCTTCCATATTTAATTGTTCCTTGAAAAAAAAGTGGGGCATCTGAAAGAATCTGTGAGATTGACATTAATTTTCAAATTAAAAGCGTAGACATATCTACATTTCATTACTTCCTCGTGGTGAGAAACACCGAAGGGAAAATACTGAAAACTGCAACTTGCAAGAAACGGCGATCACGATTTTTGTGCGAGGTGTGTTTTCCAGCAAAAACATTTTTAAAAAAGGGATAAAAAAAAAAGAGAGAGAGAGAAAGAGAACAAATCTTATCAGTGACATGTTTTGGTCCCTGCTATCCAACAGCCTCTTAATTTTTAACCCCAGAGATTTGTATCTAGGTCAAGAGTCCGCCCGCCCTCCTCCCCCGGCGCAAGGCCGAGCCTATCGTTCCTCAGGTTAGAAATGCCTTTTGCAAAACTCTCCTTGGGTCAGCGATTAGACCGAGCTCGAGGCCAATCCGTATTCCATACGAATCGGTTGGTCCAGTCCTAGTGACAACAGCCAGAATATCAAATATACCCCAAACCCGGCCTACTTGGTGATATTTAAAACATATGGCACAACGACGGGCTCGGCATTTCCATAGCTTCACGTGTGCGTGTTACTGATACGCTGTGCTTTATAATGAAAATATTAGGACACGTTGGATCCCTGGCCCCCTCCCCCTCCCCTCCGCCTGGAAGGATTTCATCACGTGTCTGCTCCGCTCCGATTTTGGGATTTATCTGTGCTCAGTGCCCAGCCGATGTTTGCTCGCAAATCGCTCTGCGCCGGCCTCGCCTCGCTCGTGCCACGCTCACCGGGAGCTGGTGTTCCCCCGCTCCCCACGGGGGAATGGAGCTGGGACGATGCTGAGAACACACGCTGGGGTCGAGAAAACCCCATCCCACCTCAGTCCTCTCACTCAGGGTCTGTCACACAGCAGAACGAAGGTGCTGACGCTGAGGTGTGGCCAGGGTCTGAGGGTGTTGGGGTTCAGCACCCACGCACCGAGCACGTCTGGTTGACTGACCCAAAATTGCCACTTAAAAGCCCATTTTTCCACCAGCATGCTCACGTCACCACAAGACAGCACATGAAAGCTCTCTCCTCCAGCAGCCCACATGTCCTCAACTGCACGTTACGCTTCTATGCTTGCCCAGGCACCACCAAACCTCCCTCAGTCCTCATCCCCAGCAGTGTTTCTGCGCAAAGAAGAGCAGTCACTCTTTGGGGCTTTCAAAATTCTCGTGTCAGCAAGGTCAGGCTGAAGATTGATCTTTTGTAACACTTGCAGCAACCCTGCCGCATCGGACTTCTGCTTTCCACCAAAGAGAAATTTCCACGCTTGTGAAAACCTCCTTTAGGAAGTTCTCAACTTCCTTGAAAACAAGGTGTCTTTTTGCAACCAATAATTTTCTTCTTTTTTTTTTTATTATTTGCTTTCTGAATCAGTTTTTCAGTGTGTGCTCCGAGCGAAAAAATTAGATCCCGCTTTAAAAAAAGGAAAAAAAACAGGGAGCAACACTAATTACAAAATATCAGAGCTCTGGTTGCACAACATGCCGTGAGACGCTGACGTTTCTGGCTGTTAATTTGGGCTTTGCCTCGTAAGCCAGAAGGTATTTGTCCCACCAGCCACGCCAAAGATTTGGGAAGTGCTGTCTGTGCCTGCGTGGCGATGAACTGGAGACCCTGGATCTTCATTAGCCACCCAAATCTCACAGCTCCCAAGGCAACATCAGCCTGGGATACACGGAGTCGATGGAAGCGTCACACCCTGTCCAGAGCTGCTCACCACCCTTTTTATTTTTGGTGCAGCCAAGTTCTCTCTGTTCTCCTCAGGCTGCTTTCCCTGCTAAGGCAGGGAGAAGAGTTTTCCAGGGAAAACATGGCTTTATGGAGGTGAGCTCTGAGGAGCAGGCTGCTCACATGCCTGAGAGCCGCTTGGTCCTCACGAAGGACTTTGCATGGAAATCAGGTGGTTTTGCTGGAATTTATCAGAAATGTCCCACCTGCCTTTGCATGGAAATCAGGTGGTTTTGCTGGAATTTATCAGAAATGTCCCACCTGCCTTTGCATGGAAATCAGGTGGTTTTGCTGGAATTTATCAGAAATGTCCCACCTGCCTCCTGGTGAGACCCCAAGGAATAAAGAGGGACAAGTGTTTCCCTGATTCACTGCGGACTTGTGCTGTTCTCAGGATGTCCCTCTTGAGCAGGACGGTTAAGGGACACTATACACTGTGGAGCCCTGAGAAACTCCTGTTTTTTCCCCCCTGTCCTTCCAGTAGTTACTGGATCATCTGTCCTCCTGCTTGGACCCGAGTTTCCACCCAAAATCTGTTGCATCTCCCACTTCATTCTCCACCATCCTCAAGCAAATGGCTCATCCCACTGCTTTACCCTTCCCTCTCCAACGAGACAGAATCATTTAGGTTGGAAAAGGCCTCAGGATCATCGGGTCCAGCTTGATTCCAGACCCCTCAACAGCACCTTTATCCCAACCCTGAAATATCTGCCACGAAGAACTCCAGAGGAGCTGCATTAAAGCCCACCAGACGCATCCATTTCCAGAGCCCAGGGCATCCTGTGCAGTGAGGTGCCTCCAATGCTAATTCCCTCTAAATGAAAGGCTGCCCAGCAGCATCCTGAAAATCAGGCTTTGAAGCCGGCTCGCAGCTCCCCGACCCTATTATTGCTTTTTCAGATATTCCCCACTCCGTCAAAATCGTGCAGATGGCTCTGTCACGAGTGCAAAGGCAACGCTCTCGGTGTCTTCCCCGCACAGGAGATGTAAGCCAGCTCATACAAAGGATCTTCCAGCTCCATTTCCTCCATGTGTTATTTTTATGTATCTTCCAGGGAAATGCGACTGGAGAATTTGAATTTAATAAGTGCGGGATATGGGGCGCTATTAAGGCTTCAAAGCACCATCAAGCAACAGTGATGGATCAAAGGCCTACGAAAATATTGCACGAAATTATTGGCCCTTGAGGAGAGCGAGACACGACAAATGCCTACTGGATCCCTGCTCCAGCCCCCTTGGGAGGAGGGAATTATTAAAGGTCGCTGCAAAGCCTGCTGAGAGCCACATAAAGTTTTCTGCTGACTGTGCAAGTTGTGGATCAGACTCCGAGTCACCTGACGAGGCCTAGAGTGGAACCGACAGCAAACTCGAGCTTTGCCAAAAGCGCCAGGGAGGAGGAAATGAAACCTCACCGCCGTATTGATGCCAGAAAGAAAAAACAAATCGCAAAGCTCAACTGATAATGAAAAAGCCGGGGGAGGTTCAGGCCGAGGACAGGTATGTTTTACAGCTCTCTTCCTCCAGCAGCCACTTGAAAGATGTTTTGAGCTAAAATGCACAAAAACGCAATACTTCACAATCCACCACAGGTTGTGCTGCTTGTCCTCCCGGCGGAGAGAGCTACCAGGGAGTGTTGTTTAATTCCAGGATTGGATAACATGGAAGCTAGGCCATATCCACAGGTCACCTCCTGGGGAAGGCTTGGGCACGTGCACCATCCCCTCAATTTCATGGATTAATTTATGCACTTGAAGTTGACCATACCGGATGTTGTTCTCTCCCACTGAGACCAAAACCTGTCCCACCATGAGGATGCATCCAGCACTGGAATGCACCTTACAGCTTCAGCCAAAGGAATGTTTCTCAAGACCACCTCTCCCAGGTGATGCTGCAGAGAGGGTGTGGGCAGCTGGGACAGGAATTAGAGCCCAGGAATTCTGCTGGAGCACTGCTTCCCAGCAGCCAATCCCACTGAGGCTCAGGATACCTCAAGGAGGCCAGTAAGGAATCTGGAGAGGAAATTTGGACAAGGGCCTGGAGTGACAGGACAGGGGGAATGGCTTCCCACTAACACAGGAAAGGGAAAGATGGGATATTGGGAAGGAATTCTTCCCTGGGAGGGTGGGGAGGCCCTGGCACACGTTGCCCAGAGAAGCTGTGGCTGCCCCTGGATCCCTGGAAGTGTCCAAGGGCAGGCTGGACGGGGTTTGGAACAATCTGGGATAGTGGAAGATGTGGGGTGGGACCCCCAAGATCCTTCCAACCAAAACCATTCTGGGATTCAATAATAATAATAATGATGAAGAGGAAGTCCCCCTTGCCCATCCAAGCACACCAGGGATGAGATGGGAAGGGTAAAGGATGCCCTAGGCCCTGGGTGCGGCAGGCCTGGGAGGTTCATACCTGCTGCCTCATCCCAGCATCTGCCCTGACCCTACACATGAAAATCCACAGCTGTTTTGCAGGAATGTTCTTCCTGTGCCTCTGAGGGATGCAGCTGCTTCCCCGACCGTTTCATTTCCAGTGCTTGGGCTGCTGCGCCCACGTTCCTTCGCGGCGGTTTGGTGTCGGCAGGTCGCGTGCCTACGGCCACAACTTCATCCAGCAGGCCCTGTGCTCACGGTGTCCCAACAAACAGGGCCGCTGCTCCTCAGAAACCAGCCAGTCCACTCTGGAACAACAGCCCAAACCCAGCTACACCCGTTTTATGAATTTTTATGGCTACTTCTTTAAAATCCAACCAGCCTCAGGTTTTGAGGCCTTGTTTGTTTGGCTTGGGGCTTTTCCACCTAATTGTTTTTGAGAAAAATAATGGGCCTTTCCTGCTTTTCCCTCCCCAGATCTTGCTAGGAATGTCAAGCCTGGTTTCCCCTGGATTCGTTGAGGGTCCCAGAAGTGGAACTCGAGCTTTTGGGGTCCAGTTGAGCCTTTAACAAAACTATCTTTTCTCCTCAAAGTTTATTCAGGTGCCTGAGTTAAACAGGTGTTGGTAAAGACCAAGAAAAAAGCAGAAGTTTTAATCAGTCTAAGAAAAATAATTTCCTCTCTCAGCTGATTAGCTTTGGCTCTCCCTTCTGATATTGCGAGTGTAGTTACTCAGTAATTATTATTATTTTCTTCCTTAAATGGAAGATTTCAACCTTTCAGCATCAAATTAAACACCAGAGTGAAACCAAATCAGCTGGTAGCCAAGAAATTTGATCAGAAGGCACCAGCCCATTGCTGCAGCAGAAACCTAAACTGCAACACATGGAGGTGAAGGACTCAGGGTGCCTGGTTTTCCAAAATAAATCATATTTTCCTAGGAATGCTGGCACGTTTCACAAAATATTGTTTTATTTAGAAAACAAACATTTTTTTTCCCTCAGTAACTGTCAGGTTTTTCTTTCTCTCCTTGGAGAGAGCTCACCAGTCACCAAGGGGTGACTTCCGTCCTCCAGGCCACTTAAATCCAGGAAAGCAACGCCCAGAGGACCCAAACCTCGAGGCAGAAGGTGGAGCTCCCTGCTTTGAGCAGAAGAATATCCAGGGAGGATGAGCCCAACTGCCAAACCAGCAGAACTCTTCCTTTCTGGTACGGGGAACCAAAGGGATCCCATCTCTAGGGTCCCACGGCCAGGCTGCTGGGAATGGGAACACTCCACAAGCCGGATGTTCCACCGCTGGGAAAGAAGAAATTATAGGGGAATTGCGGTGCTGTGGGACAGGGAATGAGGACAGAGGTTGCCTGCTGTTATCCAGGCAAAGGAGAGCTCCAGGCTTTGCAAACTGTGAGTAGCTCAGGTGTCCAAAAGCCAAGGTGAAGTTCAGAGCTGGCCAAAGAACCTGCAAACGACTGATTTTAACTAACCCCATCCTCTTCTCCTGGATAATTCAGTTTTCCTCGCTTGAGAAACCCTAAAAAATCTTTCCTTGTTTTGCCCTGGCGTTCAAAATCGTGACTTTTCCAAATTGTGGCAATTCCCAGAATCCCAGTGGGCTCCAGCAGAACGCACCCAGCTCCTGGGAGCAGTTTTCCCTCTGCAGGCGGAGTCACCGTGTCAGGTTTGTTGTCTTGGCGTCCCTCTCCCCAGCACTCGACCTGCCAAATGCTTCACCTGGGTGGTTAAATTCCGGACCCATCGGTTCCATCCCATCCCCAGCAGCTAAAACTCTGCTTTGAGAGAGGTTCTTCCCTGGATTCGTGAGGAAAACCATTTATTGCAGCAGCAGTACTCCAGGGCTTTGCTTTTTTTTGTTTTTTCCCCCCAGTACCTTGTTTCTATCTTTTCACCTCACAGTGCTGTTAACTACAAGGCTGGTTCACCTCTAGGATTCTGGTTAATCCTCAAAAATACTGGAATGCAGGAATACTAACAACAGGCTTGGAGCAACCCGGTCTAGTGAAAGGTGCAACAACCCCCTGAAGTTGGTGTTGCAAACCCCAAAAATCTAAGAGAAGCCTGACCTTTCCAGCCATGCCTGCATGCTGTTGGAACACCCAGGCTGGCTTTGGATTCACCTTTCTATTAGAGGGAAGCACTTCTTTCCCAATTTAACAAGGCCGGAAACGGGGGAGGAAAAGGTGAGGAGAACAAAATATTTCCCGTGCTTTGATTTTCCAGTTCATGAAACAATATTTTCATTTTTCCTAGCCCAGGTTTTTAAGCTACGGTTGCTACTGCTGCAGCCACAATTAATATTCCACCTTCCAAAGACAGGGGGAAAAAAAAGAATAAAATTTCTTGCCCGTGGATTCCCAGGGAGACATTCCACTCCGATCTGCAATTAGTGGTGGCCTCAGGCAAACGATCGAAAATAGAAATGTTATTTTTGGAATCACGATAGCCACCACTTTTTACTCCCCAGAACACCCGTTCCTTCTGCGCTGTCATTAAAAATAGAATCCACGACTGCGACGCCGCTGCCTTTGGGTTTCTTTCCTGCGGCGGGACACACGCTGCCATTCCATTGCTTCCAACACGGGACATCACACGGATTTCTCATCTTGCCCAAAATCCGTGATCAGGCCTGAAACACTGCGCCCCACGTTCGAGGCAGAGCTAGGTCTGGCCTAAATCCTCCTCGTCCTACTGCCAGTGGTGCCGATGTGAACAGGACCCCAACAGCTTCGTGCTTGAGATCCCAACCCAAAACCTGTGGAAGACACTGAAGGTCTCCCTTCTTATTCCAGAGGGGGAGAAATTCAGGTCTGATTTTAATATATCCATAATTTTAAACACCTGCCCACGTCCTGCAGGAATTAAAGGGGTCAGAATCTCCTCTCCTCTCCAAGACGTGCTGCCAGTGGGGCAGCCACAGCTTCTCTGTGCCTCCCCGCCTTCACAGGGAAGGATTTCTTCCCAAAATCCCACCCATCCCTGCCCTCTGGCAGTGGGAAGCCATTCCCTGTGTCCTGTCCCTCCATCCCTTGTCCCCAGCCCCTCTCCAGCTCTCCTGGAGCCCCTGTAGGCAGTGGAAGGAGGGCTCTAAGTTCTCCCTGAAGCCTCCTCTTCTCCAGGGTGACCCTTGAAAGTCACACCTTGCTTGGTCAAAGCTTGGATGGAGCTGCCACCTTCATAAAGGAGATGGACAAAGGGCCCGTGGGCTTTTCCTGGGAGAAAAAGACATCCACCAAGAAAATCTCAGACTCCTCCCATTGTCCTTTTTTATTCTGTCACCCTCCTGCAAAGTCTTGCCTAGAAAGACCCCTACTTCCAGGCTCCTCAGGCACCAAACTGAGGGATCCAGGTGGATCCCCCAGACCAGGAGAGAGCTGCCACCACCTCGCCCCTCACAGGGAGGTCCGCAGCACACCTTGCTGCATTTTTTGCAGGATCATCCCGCAGAAGGAATCGCTGCCCCGGGTCAGCCTCTCCTCGGCTGGTCCCGCTGCTCCGGGGGTTTGGAAGGGGAGGAAGCAGAAAGGAAGACCGGGCACATCAGCTGGTAACAGTTCAGAAACAGATGTACATTCCTGCACAGAGCTCCGGCCCGAGCGTATCCAATTACTTTGGAAGCGTGCTCCGCTCCAAGCGTCTCATCCCTAAAGCCCCGCGCCTCCCGCCCCTTATCTGCGCCGCTCCTTTGCTTTTGATTATGACCTTGTCACCGCAGGGGGACTGCTCGGGGGACATCCGCCCGCCGCGCCTGCCGCACCGGGGGTGGCGGAACAAACCCAGGCGGCAGAAGGAGCAGGGACAATCCCGGCCGCCACGGCAGCGCTGGGTGCTGCGCAAGCACCAGGGAATTAGCCCTTGGAAATTAGCCCTTGAAAAAAGGAGGAACAAAATGCATCAGCTTAATTGCCGGCTGCAGCAGAGGCGGTTCGATGCTGGATGCAATTTGGGAGCGGGATGTTTGTGAAAGGGGAAGAGATGCTCTCCCCTACGGCAGGAGGTAGCGAGGAGGAGGAAGGCAAAGAGCACAACAGCGTCTGGTTTTTCTCCAGTTTGCTCCAAAAATTGGCGTTGCTGGCAGCTCCCGCAGCAGAGGGGAGCTGGAAGAGCAGCCTGGATGCACTGAAAGGATATTACCTGCGCTGTCAGGGCACCCAGCCTTTCCCTGCTTCTCACGACAAGCAGAGGGAGGGGTGGCAGGACACACAAACCCAAACCTTCTCCTCTTCAGCACAGAGAGGTCAGAGGGTGGTTTTCTGGCCAAACCCTGCCAAGGGGACAGCTGGAGCACAGGCTTCCTATGGAGAACAGGCACTGACCCCAAATCGCAATCCACATTCATTACTGCCCTCTCACAAGGAAAATCCAGGAGCCTGGTGCTGGCAGTGGAACAGCGTCATAGTGAGTGTCACATTCAAACAGGGCATTAAAATTCCACCAACACTATTCTTCATGTGGCAGTTTTTATTTCCTAACCTCTCTCCCACCCTGCCATGGTAGCAGGAAGGATGGATCCAGCCCAGCCAGCGGCACCTTTGCGCTGCTTCCCCCACAAACTTCCCTAAACTCCCCTTTCCTCCAGGAGAGCCGGATCACGTTTCGGCCGGGGCTGGTCCTGTGCCTTTGCTCTGCCCCAGGGCAGATATTTGCAGGATTGTCACCGCCCTGGCACCAAGCACCGCAGCAGTGGAGGGTCCGCGCACACACCGCAGCTCCGGGGCGATGCTCGCTGCAGCCGGGCTCAGAGGCTCCATAATTACCCCACAGCCAAGTCTCACCATAAATTTCCCCTAATGAAGCCTGCCCGATACTAAAAGGCTTTGCACATTTAGAGGTTATGCACAGCAGCGATCCCCTTAGGGAGAGATCCTGCCTCGGTCCTGCAAACACTCCTTCGGTCTCGTTTGCTGAAGCGAGGCAGGTTTTTATTTAATTTATTTACTTAATATTAGCTATTTAGTCCAGAGGAGCGGGGGCCTGCTCTGCTGCTGCCGCCGTGCAGCCCGGAGAGGCACATCCCAGAGTGGCAGGAGCAGCAGCCCCGCGGCTGGACCAGGATCACGCCACGTGGCTGCAGCGTTTTCCCAGCACGGCTCCAGTGTGATGCCCAGGAGCCGTGGCCATGCTTGTGTGGGATCATCCCAAACTCCCTGCGCCAGCTGGGAACGGGGCACGCTGAGATCCATCCACACAGAGCAGTCCCAGAACCCCTCTGTCCCTTGTAGGATCAAGTCCCACCCCATGGAAACACCTCGCACCCTGGGAGATCAAGCCCTGCTTTTGGTGGTCATGGCAGGGCCATAAAAAAGCTGGAAAATAAATGTTGGCAGGGCAGGAAGAGAGGAGAGGCACAACCAGCAGCTCCGCTCGCCCTCCTCACAAGCTGGGATCATCTTCCCTTGCTCCTGGTGCTCTCAAACACAGCCCAAAACATCTCTGCTCCCTCCCCGAGCAGCTTTTTGCAGGCACCCCTAGCACTTTTGGACAGGGCACCCCGGGAGCTCAGCCCTGCATCCCACCTGTCCTCCCCTGCTCCACGAACCCCTACAAACCCACGGCTCCTCACCCCCACAAACGCGGTGCCGTGAGCCGGGAACCTGTTTGCTGGGGACACCGGGAATGGTGCCCCTCCAGCCTTCGGTGATGCCTTCCCTCGATGCTTGGAAAGGATCCCAGGCACTCAGGAAACTCCTGAATAACCCCGGCACAAACCGAACAGCCCTCACAAGGGGTGGCCTCTGCTCTGGGGTCCGTGGGGCTGGTGGGCACCATCCCAGCCCACTTGCACCCGTGGAACTCCAGGTCCTGGAAGCCGGATCAGCCCTCGGATCCAGCCCCAAACCCTCCTGGAAAGCTGGAACTGGGGTGCGAGCGGGAGCGGCACCCGCCCTGCCCGGCTCACGGGGGTCTTAAATCGGATTAAAAATCTATTTGCAGAAGGGCCTCGCTTTCCGACTTCTGTGCTGCACCTGAAAACCTTTCCTTTGGAAAGCAAACACAGGCTCTCCCCGGGGGCTGCCTGGGGAAGGCTTTCCACTATAAACATTACCTACCAGCAGCGCAGCCAGCCCCAGGCAAGCCAAAAATTCCTTCTCCTACCAAGGAACACTTTCCAATCAAACCAGACATTATTTTTTCCATTAATGAGTGTTGATGCCTACTGGAAAACTTTGCGAAGAAATCCACTCCAAACCAATTCTTCTGATACAACACCGACGTTTTACGAGTTTTCTTTTGTCTTATTTCTTTTTATTACTATTATTATTGTGCTATTTTATTTCCCTGCTCCGCATTGAAAACATGATCTTTGCCGCTCAGGAATGCATCTGTTCCTGCAATTTGGGCTGTGACTGAAATCAGAGGTCCAAATCTGATTTTTCTCTGCCTTAGCTCCATGGAAGCAAGCAGAGTTTTCCCACATTTCCCCCCACGGTGTGATGGAGAGGGAAAAAGAGACCTGTTGTCTTCTGTTGGATAGATCAAAAATCCTGCTATCACAGGTTTTGTGTGCTGGGATACCACGAATTCAGCAGCAGGATATTCTGGAGGAGGGAAAAATGTGCTTCTACCTACCTGGGCTGCTGATTCCCTAAAACGTACTGTTTGGCATTAAATGGAGGGGGGAAAGTTGGGAGCAAATGGCAGTGCTGCCTCTCCAGGGTCCTCTCCGTGGGTTTTTTCACAAGCTATTAGCTGCTTTCCAGCCCATCCACATTTTGGGTTTGTCCAGGAGGGTTTTTTTCCAAGCCCCCCACAAGCAGGGGTGTAGCCCCTCTGCCCCCGGATCGCCACCATTCCCATAGCTCAGCGTGCCCCAGGGAATTTCTGCCACTCCGAGGTCACCCTGTGGGATGGGGAGGAAGGTCCCCACCCCATCCCTGCAGGGCGAGGGGTTTGCCAGACCCCCAGCGCCGGGGGCTGCAAAATAGGGCCCCGTTCCATAAAAACGGGGGGCTCGCTCTCGTGCGTGGGGAGCTCGCTCCCTCTGCACCCTGATCTGGGCACGGAATCTCTGCAGCCTGGCCACGGAGCTGGGAGCGGCACCCCAAAAACCCCCGGGGTGGGCGCGGGGGGATGTCCTGGAGGGGTGCTGCAAACCCAGCATCCCCGGGGGCAGGGGGTGGCGTTCGCCAGCTATCTTTGATTCGAGGTGCATTCCCAAGATTTTAGTGAAGTGTAACATAAAACTGTGAAAGTTTAGCAGGGGAAAAGCCTTCCTCCCACCGACCTGGCCGGCCAATCAGGAGGGAGCCCCGCACCTCCCTCACTTCTGACAACTATTTAGCAACTGAGCTCAGCTAAAGTTTCCAAAAAGTTAGAATAACTTCCTCTCTCCAAGACCTCAATTTTTTTACACAACCTCGGTCCTTGAAATAAGAGCCCTTCAAGCAACCTGGAAAACGTTTGGTCAGCAAAAAAAAAAAAAAAAAGGAAAAAAAAGGAAAAAAAGAGTCCTCCTGTTTTTCCAAAGGATCTGTCTCAGGAATTTAAAGCACATTTAAGACACACACACACTCACATAACATAAGGAGGGGGGGAAAGGCTCTTCCCCTCCCCTTCTTGCAGAAAGCATGGAAGAAAGCTCCAGTTCTCCTGTTTCCCCTGTGGATAGCTTGGGGACCAGTGAAGAGGAGCTGGAAAGGCAGCCAAAGAGATTTGGCAGGAAGAGAAGATACAGTAAGAAGTCCAGCGAAGATGGCAGCCCCAACCCAGGGAAGAGGGGGAAAAAGTCCAGTCCCAGCTCCCAATCTTACGAAGAACTGCAGAGCCAGAGGATCCTGGCCAACGTCAGAGAGAGGCAGAGGACTCAGTCGCTCAACGAAGCTTTTGCCGCCCTGAGGAAAATCATCCCCACGCTGCCCTCTGACAAACTGAGTAAAATCCAGACGCTCAAGCTGGCGGCGCGGTACATAGACTTCCTCTACCAGGTGCTACAGAGCGACGAGATGGACAGTAAGATGACGAGCTGCAGTTACGTGGCTCACGAGAGGCTCAGTTATGCCTTCTCCGTGTGGAGGATGGAGGGAGCGTGGTCCATGTCGGCCTCCCACTAGCCACCGCCCGGGCCGGGCCAGCCCAAGGGGTAGGTACCTGTTTCTCTTCTCCTGGACGATGCCGCGGGCCCTTTTCCTTCCCTTTGCCCGGGGAGAGGTGGCGTGGGATGCTGGGGATGCTGACGGGTTTGGGGTCACCGACCCGGAGGGCAGCGTGGGCACGTCCAGTTCCTCCCGCTCCCCCCGCGCAAGTTCAAATAAATGGAGCTTCCAGGAAGGCAAAAATGAGATATGCCCCAATTTTTTGGCGGGGGGAGGAGGGGGAAAAGATAGCAGTCGGCATGCTTTTGCTCTGTGGGAATGGGGGACTATGAAGGGGCTGGTGTTGAGAGCTGGATGATGAGGGACGGAGGGGAAACCGTCACCGCGTGAGATTTGCCAGAAAGCGCTGCTTCGGAGAAGGGCTCGGAGAGGAAAAGGTGATGGCCACAACGGGCTGACAGGGCGATCCGAAACAGCTGCTGCCCCACTCCGTGGGTGTCTGCGCCCCAAAAACCCCAGCGCTGAGCCCCGTGGTGGCCACATCCCCTCCCAGCTGGGGGGCCAGGGGGTCGGCAGGACCCACGCGGGGCTCGGCGACGGCTTCGCCCCAGGTTGTGTTTCTCTTAAAAGAAACGAGCAGCAGATGTCGGCCGCAGTGCCGGGCTGTGCCCCTTCCCCCTCGCACAGCAAAAAGCAAACAGAGATAGGAGAAACTCCGCTAAATTTTTGGGTTTGTCCAGTTTCCCTTCCCCAAAGTGACGGCGAAGCAGTGGCGGGCGTTAGGCGCAGTTTCTTATTTACTCTCCTCACCAAACCCTTCCTCATCGCTTTCCATTAGCAGAAAACTACTTCCTCTTCAGCTGCCTTTCTAATATTCGGGGAGGGAGGAATAAACAGTCAGAAAGGAAGGGGGGAAAAAAGGCTTCTAATAACACCCTCATCTCCAGCTAATTAAGCAGAGCAGCTCTGCGTTGCGTCAGCCGGAGTTTGGGTCCGGCCGGGCGCTGTCTGGGGCTCCGTACATAAAACAGAGCCCACGAACCCATTTCACCAAGCAAACACTCCGAAGGGACATTTTCCCCGCCACCCTTGTGGTGTAAAAATGAAATAATTTCATCATGTGCAGAGTGGAAGAGGAAAGTTTATCCCAGCCCATTGGCCGGGCTTGTTTAAAGAGGCAAATCCAGCTTTGTTCGGGCAGCAATAAACGGCCAGTTTTAACAACTAAAATACAGAATCAGGGGAAAACTTGATGCAACTGCAGTGCCTCAGTTCAAAAAGCTAAAAAATGTGAAACCAGGACTTGCTAGTGGTGTAAAACAGACTCAAAACCATTTTAGATGTAAATGTTTCGCTTACATCCTGAAATGGTTTGGAATTTGCAATTTGGTGCTGGAATGAAGCTCTTCTAGTGACTCCCCAAAATATGGAAAAAGTCTCAAAATTGGTTATTCTACCCACTGCATGAGCTGCCTGTTTGGTTTTGCTTGAAGAGGTAACACTGCTGGATGTGGGGTTTATGGCCATCGCTGGCATTCCTATTTTTTGCACGCCTTGCCCCGATTTCAACTGCAAAAATCCAAAGCTGAGTGGCTTTTTCAAAAGCTAAACCCTCCGTTTATAAAACAGACAGCATTTTCCCATGCTAATCTAGCTAAAAAACTGCAGCAAACAGATTTAAAAAAAAAAAAAATAACAAAAACCCACACACAAAAACCCAGGCTTCTTGTCAAAACCAGATGTAAAATGTCCCGAACACATATTTCTCCAGCAGTTTAGATTGGCCGAATAGGAAAGTGCTGGGCTGGAACAATGCATTGATTCTGTTGTTTCCCAAATGATGTGCTGCCATTAGCCAAGGATGGTTGGAAATCTGTTATCTAATATACAACCACTCCTAGCATAGGGTATGGGGCAAAATCTGCCTTGTTTAAACCATGTTTTAAACCCCACGTTGATTAAATTATTATTAACATTGCTCTGATGAGGCAGATCTTATAGGTAGATGCTCAGATTGTTCCTACCCCAAAAAAATTGTGAGGATATCACGGAAAAACCACGATGCAGAACCAAACCCCGGCACGTTTTGGTTTGATTTGGAATAAATCGGAATTCGGCGCCTTCGCCGTAACCCAGCTTCCAGCCCAGTGCTCCGAGGCGGCTCTCGCAGGGGAAGATCCCAAACTTTCCCCCTTTCCCTGTGCCTGTGTGTGCAGGAACACGCGTGTGGTTGGACTGTTGAAAAGGTTGTTGACAAATGGCCTGGTGCGGTGCGGTGTCAAATTCTATCGTTTATGGCGACAGAAATTACGGCTGCCAGAAAATAAAAAAGAAACGACAGCGAGGTCCCCAAGAAACCCTCGAAAAACGGGCAGATTCAGTTGGGTGGTGGGACATTTTGCGGGTAAGAGGGGAGCAGCCCGTGCTGCCTCAGTGGACAAAAAATCCCTAAGAAATAGCTGTGTGGATTTGGGATCAGCTCCTGCCTTTCCTAGGGAGTAGGAACTGCAAACGTGGGGTGAGCGCCGCTCAGGCTGGGCTGCCATCCTCCCTTTTCCCGAGGTTTCGGGGGAGACGGAAGCAAGGAAAGGTTTTCTCCTTGGAGGGACGCTCGTTCCCCTCCGGCTGCAAGCAAAATAGAAATCGGAGGAGCTGTTTGATTAGAAAATCAGAGCCTTGGGAACTGGGAAAATGCCACCTGGCCCCTGCGAACGCCAGCAGGTCACTGCTGCTCGCTCCCCTGGCCACAAGAGCTTTTCCTGTTCTGCTCCACGGAATTCCAGACAACTGACTCCGGGAGTTTCAGGAGAAATAGGCGCAGCTTTGCACCTCTAGGACTGCAGTGAGATGTCTCAGCCAAGCCTTCCTCCCCCCGAAATCTCCCCATCCTCACGGCCGGCACCTGCGCCCCTTCCCTTGCAGCCACCTTTCCCTTTTGCTTTCGAAATGCTCCACGGGTTCTAAACCGAAAAGAATAAATCGGGAAAAAAAAAAAAAAAAAAAAAAAAGACAGTATGTTTCCTGATATTCCTTTCAGTAGGGAAAAACCTGTCCAGCCGGGATGGCAGGACCAGCAGCAAAGTGTAAAGGGCGACACAGCCCTGAGCCCCGCACCAGTAAGACCAGTCCGCCGCTTGTCCCCGCTCGCTGGGGACGAGCCCTTCGCCTCTCCGGGCTGGCACTGGCGCTGGTGACCCCTTTCCCACCTCTCTTCATGCCGGAGGAGCCTCGTTTAACGCGCGTGTTTGATCCGCAGCCCTCATCCCATCGCCCCTGCAGACTCGCAGGGCTGTTCCCAGTATAAAACACCAGCATCCTATTTCATTTTCTCCTTAAAGAAGCAAACAGATGTTATCTCTGCTGGCCCTGGGAACAAAACCTAGTTCTATGGTGTATGAGAGCAGCACGGTTAACTGGGGGTGTAGTGACACTGGAACGAAGCCCTTTTTCGTCCCAAAAGCCCCATTTTTTTATACGCATCCTTCAAAAAATGTAAATAAGTTTCCTTGACAGGAAGGATTGTAAAGTTTGGTATTTACATTAATAGCCTTGTAGCGGCGGGGAGGGTGGGGGTTTCATCTCAGCGCATTTGAAAAGCCCAGCAAAATGCATTTTGGATCCTCTGTTTACGTTCATGTCTTTCCTTGGGAAAGGATAAATCTGTTACCCAGCAGACACCAAACACGCTGCAGTCAGCCAAAAAAACGCTCAGGCTCAGAGATCTTTGAAAAAGAGGGTGCAAGGGAAATGCTCCGGAGAAGGAGACACGCAAAGAGACAAATCTGCCAGGGGCTAGACGCAAATAAATGAATTACCCATCAGAAAGAGCTGGAGACACGCATGGCGCAGGGAAAAATGCTGGATCGGGTCCGAAGCAGCGCTTAGAAAAGTGGTAAAAACATGTTATTACTTAATCTGCTGGAGGCAGAGCTGCGGTAAAAGTCCTATCGGGAGAGATGTGCGTTGAAGGGTCATTAAGGGAACAATCGAGGCAGACATTTCGGCTAAGTAGACCTAATTTGTCTCCAAATTAGTCATCCTCACACCGCTCAGCTCTGCAGAGCAGGCCTAATTTTCAAGGCATCCTCATTAAAACAAAGGGGGAGATTGAAACGCTTCTCCCGAGCAGCCTCTCCTCACATTCCTCCCTGCAGTGCTTTTTGGGGGCATATTTCCTGCAGTTATAGGTAGCAGTGATAAATGAGCCTTGGAGATCACAGCGGGCTCTTACAGAGCTGGGGCAGATCCTGCAGCCACCGCTGAGATCTCTTTTGGGGACATTTCATGTCACTCTTTCCCCTGGCAATATAATCATTTTTATAGCCGTGGCCCCGAGAATCATTTCCATGTGCTTCAGCACGGCTTTGAAAACTCCGAGCCCAAAACCTCCAGAATTTATGTCTTGCTGGAGAGCTGCAGGAATGGTTTGACGAGGCCACGAACATGGAAAGGGACGGCACCACAACCCCGAAACACAGAGCGAGCTCGAAACAACGCCAGGGACTTACAGCTGCCTGGGGAAAGCAGATATTCCAGGGAGCTTTTCCAGCCCTCTTCCCAGGTTTTGCAGAAGATTGGGAAGGGGGGTAAAAAAAAAAAAAAAAAGCAGATTGCTCCTTGCAAGCTGCTGATCCCACCAGACACCTCGGTGGGTTGCTCCGAGAGTCACCACAGCTCCCGATTTCCTTCTTCAGGCAAATTTGGAAGTGGGGAAAACCAAGAAACCCTCCAGCTGCATATTAGCAGACTCATACTAATTAACGATCAGTTCTCAAGAATTAAAACAGTAGAAATATTTGCCAAGGATTAAAAAAAAAAAACAAAAAACAAACAACAAAAACAACAAAACACCAAGCCAACACTTGGCACCCCGGCATTAATTAGATTTGTAGTTGTGGAAGATGACCACTCAGCAACAACGACTAATCACACACAAAGAGCAAATTAACTCAGCCAGCCCATAAATCAAGGCGAGGCAGCCCTCACCCTCAGACCCATCCCTTTAACCACTTCCACGCCAGGCCCAGCCAGTCCCCCCAGCCCCATGTCCTTGTCCTTCTCCTGCCGGTTGTGCAGGAAAGGCAGTGGGAATCAGGGCTCCGGGAGATCTTTGGGATGTGCTTCTCCTCCCGCCTTACAGCGGGACTTTGGGGGGTAAAACAGAGGGTCCCGCTTCGGATTTTATTTGGGATGTGCCACCCAGAGCCCGAGGTTTTCAGTGTTTAGCAGAAAGGAGGGTTTTCCTTTGGGAAGGGGGGGGAAAAATTAAATCAGTCTTTCTCGATCACATCGAGGGAAGCAGCAGCAGGAATTTGGAGACAGGTTCCTTGCAGGAGGAGGGGGCAAACGGGACAGGGAGGTTCGGTTACCACTCCCATAAAAACGTTAAGTAAGAGACAACAACTCCTAAACCCTGCTGATAACAGAGGGCTCAAAGTGGCTGTTAGATCCCTGAATTCTCCAGATTAGATCCCTGAATTCTCTGGATTAGATCCCTGAGTTCTCCGGGCGGTTCTCCCCAAGCTCTGAGCCTTTTGAGTGGAAGAGGTGTTTTGATCTAATAGTCCAAAAGGAGCACAGGAAAGGCAGCATGGATTCTCCATTCCCGAACCAGCGGCCAGGGCTGTCTGTCAGTGCCCAGGGGCCGGGATCCACCTGGATCCAACCTCTTTTTGTTACAGTTATGTGATTTGGGATTTTTAATTTTTATTTTTTTGCACCTGTGTTTCAGCAAGGGATGGGATTGAGGCAGATCCATTCTCGCCCACATCACGAAAGTGGTCAGACAGCAAAACAGAAAATAATCCTTGTGCCCTGCGCTCTACGGTGAGCGACAGTCCCTCCTCTTCCTCCCATCTCCTCTCCACCTTTTAACCACAGCTTGGAAAACAGAAAAAGGAGGAGGTGGGGGCGAGAGAAGAGACAGATGTCTACGGGTTCAGCTTGATATATATTTACTGGAAGAGGTTCAGTGAGCCTGGCCTAGCTTTAATTGAATTCCTAATAAGATAGTTTTGCCTTGTTAGCTGCCACCCCCAAGAAGCATTTCCTTAAGAGGTATTAGACGTGCCAAACACACCCTTTAAAATGCAAGAATTGGGTTTGGCGTGAATTTAGCCACCAAAAGTCCTCATGCAGTCATTTATCTGATTATGCCCTCGGTTTTAGCTGTTCAGGCCTCCTTTAAAAATCATATGTTTGTGCTTAAATGTAAATAAACCCAATTGCTCTGCCGAAATGGGGGAATCACGGCTGTGCTGAGCTTCCTATTAAAAATAATTAGTTAATCCAGCTTGGAAAATTCAGCAGGGTGAGATGGAGCCAGGGGGAAGGTTTTGTAAAAAAACCAATATTTTGTGTGGCTGAGGGGGTTCCCCAAGGCATCCATACCCAGTGTCCCCAAAACCAAGCTCCTCAACAAAATTAACCTGCCAGAGACACAAAAATGCGCATTTAAGGCTGACGCTTATGGCAAATTTTATTCACGTCATGGTGAAACTTCTCTGTGTGATGTGGCTCCTTAGGCAGAATTCCTGTCTGGGAGGGGAAGCTCGGAAATGTGAGGAATAAAACAAATAAAATTGTGGACTCAGGGGGAAGGCGAACAGGGAGATGCTTCCCAGCAAACAACTTGGCAGCGGTAACTGAAGATAAACCACCTTGTTAAGGACTAGAAAGGAGTTTATAGTTTAATCCACCTGCACAAAACCCACCTGGGCCCACCAGAAACCCCTGTGCCGTCACCCTATGGATTCTGTCAGGACCGCGCTTGCCCTGCAGCACAGAAATCCCACCCGGAATACGGCCGGGACAGAGATGCAACAAAACTTATTGACGACCCATTAATCAAAGGAGTTTGGATGGGGAAAATGCGCTTTCAATTTGTCCCAGCTGAGCACCTGCCTCCCTGCCCCACTCATGTGTTCCACTGGGATGCCCAGCACCACCTCCATGCCACAACCCTCTCGCCTCCCCCAAAATTCATCCCACAGGCACTTTTTTGCCAATTCTTGTGAGTTTGGGTCTTTCTTCCCGCAAACACAGAGGTGAGCTCACCCAGCAGGCATCAGCGGGCTCCAGAGCATGGGATGGGTGGCAGGAATTGAGCCTGGGCAGGAACATCTGCGTGGAAGCAGAGCGTTTTCACCCATGGCTGTGCCTCTGGGAATACCAGGGAATCACCCCCATGGAAATTTCCCAGTGAGAAACCAGGGCATAAAACCACATGATAAAAACAGGCCGGATGAGATAATACCGGGTTTTAGAAAAGCACTCTGCACACAGCATGTTAACTTGTATTTTTGCACACTAGATAAGATGGCTATCCTGCATATTTTAATTTATTTTGCTTAGCTGTTTTGCCTGACGAGTCCAGGAAACGTGTGCTAGCACCAAGCCCTTTTTGCTGCAGTGGTTGCGAGCGCGACGCTCCAGGCGCGGCCCCGCCATCCCCAAAGCTCCCGCCCAGCTCCGTGGGGGTCCGTGCACGGAACAACCCGACATTTTACAAGGGCTTTTTCATCCCTGGCCACAGAAGGGGCTGTTTAAGAGATTCCTGGGATTGCCAGCACAAAATAATCTGTTTTATCCCAGATGGGCCTGAAATGTTTGCTGTTGGAAGGGAGCTGGAGCGCGGCTGAGCGGCCGCGTTCTCACCTCCGTCGCGATGCGATGAGTTTGCACTTGGGCTTTGGGACAGAGAACAGGTTCAGGCTTTCGAAATGTTTAAATTAATTTGTACCTCAAGAACAGGGGAAACCAGAGATCCCTTTCCAGTGATTCCCTTGGAAACTTTAAAATCAAACAACCTAATGGTCAGTATTTCTCATTGTAACGCACGCAAAGGAGTAACTCACCGCTGCTTTCCACGTTCATGCCAGGGAAATCGGCAGTGGAAAGCACCACAAAAAGACCCTGTCACACCAAAAATACAGTTCCTGGTACCCCCAGGGCATTGCCATGCACCCAGAGGGCTGAGAATACGGAATTGGGAGCTCAAAACACGCAGATTTTCAATAGGACTGAGTTCATCTGAAAGTTTCCCTCCTAAGCGCTGTTATTTTGTGAACCAGGCAATACTTTCACTCTCAATGAGTGGAGAAAGGTAAATATTTTTAAGTTGTCGAGGGAAACAGACACGGCTCTGAAAATTGTAGCTACTTCTTAGCTGTGCATATTCGTAGAATCATATGATTTTTCAGGCTAATAATGTCAGAATCAATTCTCGGAACCGTATGATTTTGCAGGATAATCAAGTCAGAATCAGAGAGAAAAACGCCTGGCTTTAAATACAACAGTATTTGCAAATCTACTCCCCCTTTTTGATACTGGTTTTTGTTCTCATATGTGTCATTGCTGGCCCATTTTCTGCTGCAATTAGCGAGCTTTTCATGCCCACTGCGGTGCCTGAGGTACACGCACAAGTCCCAAGGACAGTTCCTAGGTCTGCCCATTCATCCCTGCTCCTCCAGAAAATAAATCTCCTGTTTAGAGCATGTTTGGAGCTGTTTCCCAATGCCATCATTTCACCAGTTGTGAAACGTATTTTTGTCCCCCAGTGCTGTTTGTCCTTAATTTTTCACTGAAATGCCACTGCACAGCCTCTCACACGGCTACAGCCACATTTGTGTTGTGTGAAGATCCAAAAGCTCTTTCTGGAGAGGAAATCCATGGGCTCCCCCCTCCCCACCCCGAATTACTCATCCACTGCACTGCTCAGGCTGCCTTGCAGCTCTTCTGCAGCTCAGGCACATCCTTAAAATTGCACGCGGGGCTAAAATATTCCAAAACTGGGGGGGGGTGGGTCATTTCTGAAAGAGGGAGAGGAGGAGATGAAGGTTTCCTGGAGCTGTCACAGGGAGCCCAGGCCAGGAATCAATGCCTAAAGCTTTTCAGGGGGTCTGGCTGCTGGGACAGTTTGGGACCTGGGTGTTTGGAGCAGCTCCACTGAGGTGCAGACAGGGAAAATGAGGCACTCCCAGCTCCGCAGCCGTGGCACAGCCAGGGAAGAACTCAGGAGAGCTGTTGGCACGGTGGTGAGCTTGCTTTCACCCCCACTTCCAGCTGGTTCCCTTCTCCCAGGGGTCCATGTGAGCAGGGAATGCCTGAGCCAGGAACGCCAAACCACCCTCAGTCACAGCTCCAGCCCTGTGCAGGCACTGCTGGGACCCCAACCCTTAACTCCAGTCCCCCCCAGCCCCTCAGAGCCGGACAGGAGCCCTGGAGCCGGGGCTCTCCCTGGCTGCCAACATCCCAGCACCACGGAGGGATGCAGGGACACCAGGCTCTCCCCCAGCAGGTCCAGGAGGCATTGGATGGGGCTGGGAGGCAGATGAGGCTGCTCCGTTTCCATTCTCTTAGGAAACTAAGAATTTTTATAAAAAAGCAAGCGAGGATTTGGCAGCAAGCGCAGGGTGGGGATGCCTGCCAAGGCCTGGACAGCTGTACCTTCTTCACTAGCAAGTTGTGTGATCAGCGAGGGCTGTGCTGAAAGCCAAGAGGAGTTACCAGAGCTGCCACATCGCATTTGGCTGATCCTCCCTCTGGGAGACACCTTAAAGAAACAAACCCACCCTAACGGCTCCGCCAGCGTCAGCACAGCAAAACCAGGGGTCACCTCACAGGCTTGGCGTGTCGCTCTGGTGTTCCCCCCCTCCTTCCCCAATTTGGGATCCAAGACGAGGGGACAGGGGAGGAGGAGACGTATCCAAGGCTGTTTTTCCATTTTCCGCAGCCTCGCTGGCGTACCCAAAGCCCTGCCTGCCCCTCCCATGCACGGCTGGACCTTCCCGACAGCTTGAAATAACCCAGGAAATTGTGCAAAAGCTGCGGCGGGTCCCGGCCCGGCCGGCTGCAGGGACACCCAGCTCGGCAGCCGGCACCAGAGGGTGGCCCTGCCCTCCGAACCCCAAAGCTTTTGTCTGCTGGGCTCCTCGAAATTGCGGGAGGCTCACGGCAGAAGGAGGGAGGGAGGGAGGTGCGATGAGCGTGGAAGGGATTTAAGGAGCACCGATGTGCCTGCAGACCCCAGGCTGTGGCTGGGGGAGCCTCCTCTCCCAGCGGAGTGGGCGACAAAAGGCTCTCAGATGTCTTCTCAAACAGAAAATTATTCCCCCTTTCCTTCAAGAGAAAAGCAAGAGATCTGCCTCCAGGTGTTATCCCAGCCCTGTCTGTCCCCTACATCCCCAAGCACTTCCCAGGCTTGAAGATTTCATTTTAAGCTCATCACTGAAAAAACCTTCTGGTGTCCAAAGCCTCCCTTCACACAGCCTGCCACGTGTATTCCCATTTCCCTTACAGAGCTCATTTTCCTTGCAAACATCCCCGAAAGGTCCTTCCAAAGAAACTGCGCTCGCTCCAAAGCTGCACTGAGGTACCCGTTCCCCAAACATCCCAGTAGTGCACAAACATTTCTGGCCAGATTTCTTCATCTCTCCCCATCCTGGCAGCCGCAGCAGCAGCAGATTCCCAGGCTGGGAGAGGGAAAAGGTGGAAAACCGCAGGAGCTGCTGACTCAGCACCTGCTGGCACTAGAGGGCAGGGCAAACTGCAGTCAATGAAGAAAAAAGGTGGGGCTGGGGTTGCATCCGAGGGGAACATCTCCTGTGCGTCTAACGGGGAGCACATGGAACATCTGGGAGCAGCCAGGAGCTGCCTCACTGCCCAAGGCAAGGACGACCCGGATTTTGCACTGGGCACATCCCGCACCAGTGACCATCAGGAGAACAGACTCCCAGGTTATTTAATTTAGGGTCAGAGCGTGGCGTCAGAGGTGTTTCCACCTTGCAGTCACAGCTGCCTTTCTGACAGAAAAACTATTAATCCCACTTCCCTGCCGTGTTTTCCTGAGCATGTGATTAAACCTGCCCTGTCCTCCTCTTAATGGGAGATCTGAAATTAGCTGCAAACACAAAAAGCACAGGTCTACTCCATTCCTTTATCAACAGCCACTTCAATAAACAACCCAAATATTAAAAGGTGACTCCAAGAGGGTCGGGCAGCGCAGTCCCTTCAGGAGGCAAAAAACCCCACAGAGCTGGCAAGGCAATTTGTGATTTAAGCACAAGAAAAAGCCTCTCAGGCCTCCCAGGTCAGCCCTAATCCTGCAGGACAAGCATCCCCCAGAGCCGCTGGTACCCACGGAAAGCATCTGCCCTTCCCTGAGGGATTGAATTCCTTAAAAATGTAAAGATTGGGGTGCGTGAGGAGCAGCTGTGCCCTCGAGGCTCCCACAGCACCTCAGCCAGCTGAGACCCTCAAAAACTGCACAGGAGAGCTGGCAGGACCGTCCTGAAGATCCTGGGGCAGCGAGAGGAGAGGGACAAACCCCAAAACCTGAGAGATTCCATAGATTTCCGAGAAGAGAGCCACTAAACACTGCTGGGTAGGGGAAATGCAGCGCTTTGGTCGCGATTTGGGAGTGAAAACGTCTCAGGCCTGCCCTGCTGCGAAGGAAGAAGGGGGGTCTGTAACTCTGCGTGGGAAAAAGGGGGGTTTGAAGAACAGGGAATGGCAGAGGTGATGAGAGCAAGCTGAGGGCTCCTTCCTCTGCTCACCCCCAGCCTGTTTCCCCCTGGTTTTGGCAGGCAGTAAAAGCGCCGCGGGACGCTGGGGCTCTTTCCAGCTGACGGCCCTTGTGGGGACACCTTCCCCCAGAGCCCCTGGGCCAGCGCAGGGGATGACACCTGGGACCACGCACCGTTCGGTGGGGTGGCACCAGTGGGTTTTGCTCTCCTGGTGCCCACAGCCCACCTTGGGCTCACCTCCACCGTGCCCTAAACGAAGGGGCCAGGCTGAACCTCCTCCTGGCCTGCACCCACCTTGCCTCGCACCTTTGCCTCAGTTTCCCCTCTAAAAAGCAGATGCCAACACTTGCAGTGCCCACCTCGCCACCTCTCCAGCAGGCAGGACCTTGCCAGCAGAGAGAAGGGGTTCACGTGCCACCAGGCTGGATCTACATTCAGCCATTCACGTCCGTTTCACAGCTTCTCATTTCAGAGATCTAAATTGCAGATGTTGCAGCGCCTCGGATTTGGAGAGGGACAAAAACGGAAGGAAAAAGGTTAAGCGGCTCTGTGAGTCACTCCAATACACGACCTACTGTTGATTTAGAAACCTACCTCGGCTGTAAATACAGAATAAGCTTCTCCAAAGCATTTAACCTCTTGTAGTCTGGCCAGAAAAACTAATAAATGGGAGCAAAACATCCCTCCTGAGTCACAGAAGCAACAGAGCTGGAAAACCCTGCCGTGGGGTCAGTACTGAGAATAACATGACCCAAAATAAGTGACTTAAGGAGGGAGGGGAAAAAAAAAAAACCTAAAAAAATTTTATAAAAAGGGTATTAATGGGGCAGATAATTAAGAGAGCAGGCTGTGCTGCTCTCTGGGATCTGCTCCAGGCAGCAAAGGCAGGGAACAACTTCCCAAACAAGCAGAGAGAGGCTGGGCCATGAAAAGATAAAATACAGCTCAAACCAATAGCAGGACTCTGGTTCCACAGGCACCCTCTTGGTGCACCCAGACTCTCCTTGGAGTTGCACAGACTCATCATGTCCATTAGGATCCCAAATCATTTATCCACAGGCTGCATTTTTGGGGCTGGAAGGCAAAGGACATCTCAGCTACGTAACTGGGGAAGGGCTGGGAGAAGAATTGCAAACAGGAGAATTAGCTTTGCTCCAGGTCTTGCCGTGCATCGGTGCCAGGGAAGCTCTGGAGAGGGCAGGCTGTGCATGGAAACGTCCTAATTCCAGCTTTGGGAACTCCTGTGAATTTTGGAAGGCAGCTGAACCATCCAACCCCCCCTCCACTTCAAATATCTTGTTGAATCATCTTTTGTCTTCAAAGCAGAGGGTGTAGCAGCGGAAGGAGAGCTTTCCCTGGGATTTGAGGCACTGAGTGGGAGTTGAGAGAAAGGCCAGCATCTGCTGATCTCAGGGTACCACCAGGAGAAGTCTGCACCAGGATCCCAAGGAGGTCACTTGGGCCGGAGCCATCTCGAGGCCTCCGGCTGGAGCAGGACCCTGCACAGTGACCAAGGGGGGCTGGAGAGCCCCAACAACCCCGCTGATTAAAGGCAAAGCTGAGGAGCAAGCATAACTCAGGCTCGCCTTAAGCATTTAGGCACAATCTAAATCGGCAGCGCTGCGGTTCACAAACCACCAGAGGGTTTTGTGGGGATGGGGATGCTTTAAATAAAAATAAAAGTCACTCTTCTGGTCAGCGCACAGATGTAAAACTCAGGGCAGGGAAAACTGCCCGAGTAGTGCTGATGGATAATTCAGACCCAAATACCTCTTGGAGTAATTTTCCTCCAGTTCCTCCCCATTCCAGGGCAATTTCCAGCCGTAATCAGACATGAACTGAGACAGGATTCCAGAAAATGTACTTTGAGCTCTTTTTTGCTAGTTCAGAACTCAAAGATCACGTGTTCAAGCTTTTCCACCTAAAACCCGAAGGCTGGAGACTTACCCGATTAAAAATACTACATTAGCTGATTGATTAAGACTTTGCATACTCTGTGGGGGCCTTGTGGGAGGGAGGAGCCCTAAGCAGCGAGATGAGTGGTGTTTTTGGGGGCTGCCAGGAGTGCTCACACAGATCTGCCCGCCCTCACTGGCACGGAGCTGGGGCTGGCACACAGCACGGAGCCCCAGGGCAGGGGAAGGCGCAGCACGGAGCCGAGGGATGTGCTAGGCTAAAATTCTCCTCCTGGTGGTTTCAGAGCTGCCCACCCAGCCAGGCTACTCTGTCTGAGCAGGACTAGCCAGGGTCAAACCCCAGACTCGAAGCATCATAAAATCATTTAACCCTCTCTGGGCCACTGCCCACTCCCCCAGCATGGCTTCAAACAGCCAGGACCACCTTCCTCTGGCCCATTTTTAGGGAAGTGGCAGGGGCTGATGAGCAGACTGAAGCCAAAGAGATTTAAGACCCCTCCAGAGCTGGGAGTTTATTGAAAGACACCGAGTTTTCTTGATCCTTTTGAGAATTCCAGCCTAAACTCATCCCCAACAGCCTTTATCATCCGGTTACTTTTTGGGTCTCTTGGAAAAACTGAAATCCCTAACATACAAGACCAACAGGAGCAAGGATAAAGCGGCATTGTCAGGTTTGAAATACCCAGCCCAAGCCCAAGTGAAGGCACAAGTTGGTTCGGAGCTGTCCCCACGTGTCCTGGGCTGTCTCCGTGCCCGGTCCCTGGGCTAGGCCTCAGCTCCTTTTCCTGGGAAGGCGTCCCACAGGCATTGCCTTGCTTAGCCAACAAGATGATTTGGCTGGATCTCATCAGGGCGCCAGGCAGTGAGTCCCCAAAAATGAAGCCCCTCATCGCCAGCCCATGCAGACAGGAGGATCTTTGCATCCATGGAAAAGGGGAGCAGATTCCCCAGAGCAGACACACATCACCAATTCCTGAGGTCAGAGCCTGGCTTGTGCAACCAGGCACAGCTCCACTGGAGGAATAAACTCAGGTCCTTTCACACTCAAAGATCTTTAAGGTCCCTTCCAACCCAAACCAATCCATGATTAATGGAGCAGAGATGGAAATCATCTGGATGGTCCAACACTGGAGAAGTCGAAGAGCGTCATCCCCTGGCCTTAAGGGCATCCCAAAAGCAGAGGTGAAACAGCCAAGTGAGGAGATGGGAGAGGACATCTCTGGAAGGAAAAGCAATGCCAGCAGTTCCCCTCAAGCCTCTGGAGCTGCTGTGGCATGGCACAGCCCTGCCAGCCTCTTATTCCAGCCCTACCTAGTTTGGAAGCAGCCTGCAAACAGTTGGAAGCGAAGGAAGAAAGTATTTAATAAGTCTGAAATAATTTTTTACAAATTCATTAGCTATTATTTCAGCTGCGTGACCTCCTGAAGGGACTTTCTAGAGGGCCAGATTATGCAGTCAACTGAAAATATAAATAAGTATGGAAAGGGCAGAGATCACTTTGTTCAGCCAAACCGTGTGGGATGTCAGGTTAAGTTTCCTGTCGGGTGCATCCATGCACTTCCAGGAGGGGAGCGTGGCCCGGGGTTTGCATTTCTTCTGCCAACTTCAGGGAAAATTGTCTCATTTTTTGGTGTTGATTTCAGCCACTGCTGCTTTTAGGGAGCCTCTAACCTGAATGTCTGTGTGTACGTTCGCACCGGTGTTTGCGGATGGGGAAGTGCTGTATTAGAGGTGAAATGTGCAGTGCACGTACAGATACAGATATTCCCTCTCCCTGGAAGTGCCCAAGGCCAGCTTAGATGGGGCTTGGAGCAGCCTGGGATAGTAGAAAGTGTCCCTGCCCATGGCAGGGGTGGAACTTCAAGGTCCCTTCCAGCCCAAATCGTTCTGTGATTTTGTGATGAGGCCCGTCTGTGCATGTATAAGAACAGCAACTAGAAATTTCAAAAGAAAACCAAAGCACTTTTAATGGGCAAAAAGCACATCGAGGAGTGAAAAGTTCTTAAATTAGGGCACCCCAGACACCCCCCACACCCAGGGTATAGTTAATTAAATCTGGGGTCACAGATGATCTGTGTGCTTCGTGCAGAAGCACGAACACCCTTCTCTAGGCAGAGACAGATCCGAGCTTCCCTGCATTCAATCTCCTTCCCTAATAAGCCTCTAAACCCTCATTTCAGCCACCAAATGCAACAGCCAGCCTCCCTCCCGCTTCACAACCATCACACGCAGATTCTGCCCGCCGAACACAACGCTTAAAGAAACATCTTGAACTGCAAATGTAAACCATGCGTAAAACTCAGTTGCACAGAGCAGAAAAGCTCTGTTCAGCATCAACCAGAGGTTCCCATCACCCCTGCAAACATCCAAGGCCAGCTTGGGTGGGGCTTGGAACAACCCGGTCTAGAGGAAGGTGTCCCTGCTCTCGCAAGGGGCGTTGGATTAGACCCCCTTTAAAGGTTCCTTCCAACCCAAAGCATTCCGTGGGTCTGCGAACCGCAAACCCAAGCAGAGAAGTCCGGCAGGAAGCTCCGAGCGGGGCCCTGACTCCCAGGAGCGCCAGCTCGGCTCGGCTGTGCCCGCTGAGAGCTGGGCAGGAGCGGCGCTGCCCAAGGCCGAGCTCGGAGCCTTTGCTGGGAGCAGATGCTGCGGGGAGCTCGTCCGGCCGCCCCCCGGAGCGGGGATTGCATCAGTGCCGCGGGGACACAGGCTATTATCCCAGCGGGGACCTCGCAGGGGTCACCCTCCGAGGTTCAAACAAGTCCAGCTTTTGCAGCTGGCAAACCTAAACAAGACCAGCCAGCTGCTGCGGAGCTGAGTCAGCCGCACTCCTTCGCCTGAAAGCGTCCACTTAACCCGTTCATTTAATCACCCAAACCCCAAAAACCTGACAACTGCAGACAGGAAAACACACATCTGCCCTTTGCGGCATGACAGGCTGGAAAAGACCGTGGAAACCGATTTTCCAGGGCTTTTTTTTTTTTCAGGCTGCTGAGTGCGTGCTGCACACAAATCATGTTCCTGGGAGTCGCTGGCTGGGCCGCTCTGAGTCAGCAGAGCATGTGCTAAATCCCACCCCAGCCAGCGGGGCGAGCAGCACGCATTTAAATACTGAACATGTGATTAAATCCTCCGCTAAACACGGACAAGCCAGAGTATTTGCTCCTCGAGCAGAGAGATTCCATCTCTGTGCGTTTCTTCCTCCAAAAATTAGAGCTTGGTGGAGCGAGACTTTGTTTGCTCCCCTCTGAAAAACAGCAGCAAGGGAGTGATAACTTTGTTTTACCTCTCGTGAAGCCGTAAAATCCGAAAGTGTGATGAAAAGGTGGCACGAGGGCTCTGAAGGGGATAATTTATTGATAGGAAGGGAACACGGAGCAGCGGCACAGACAGCAAGCAGAATAAAACGAGATTTCAGAAATCATTAGTCAGTCATGGCATCGGGAATTAAACCCCTCAGGGTGCTCGCTAGCCAGAGTGGAGGCTCTTGGAGCAGAGCAGAGGGTTGGGAACCTCCCGGCAGTATCCAGGCTGGAAACTAAAGAGGTCGTGAGTAAGATCTGGCTCCCTGTCCTGCTTCCCGTGATTTGCCTGCCCGGCGCGACCCACGGAGCAGTTTCAGGGAAGCCCATAAAGCAGCTGGCCAGCCCCAGGCCGAGCTCGAGGCAGGGATGCTGCTGCTCCTGGGAGTCTTGGGAAAATGATTCATGGATGCTCAGAGCCCGGACGGGGACCGGGGGCGTGCGCTGACCATGCTGCTGAAGGAGGATGGCAGCATCCAAACCCTCAGAAATAAAGATCAAGTATCCCTCGCCACGAGCAGCCCCGAGGGAGATTCACAGGCATTTCGCTGTTGTCCCCTCAGGAGCCACCACAGCCCCAGGTGCCCAACCAGAGCTGGCAAACAACATCCAACCACTTGTTCAGTCAGAGCCAGCCGAGGGGTCGGAAGAGAAGCAGACAAAACCACGTGGAAGTGCAGCATATTCTGACAAAATAACAACAAAAATCGGCCCTCTGCACGCTCCCAAAGCCCTTCAAGCCACAGCAGCAGCCTTTCCTGGTCTGGTGAAGGGCCCTCATGCAGAGCTGTGCCCAGGAGGTCTCCAGAGTTGGAAGGGACCCACAGGGATCTTCGAGTGCAACTCGTGGCCCTGCACAGGACACCCCAAGGAAGCAGAGGCAGCCGTGGGGAGAGGCTGGCAAGGAGAGGAGGAAGAAGAGGAAAGAGAGGGGTAGAGCTGATGATAAACACCAGGGCAGGGAGTCAGGGCTCATTACCTTTAAGGGCTGGGGCTGCAGTCTAGAGGGCTTGGTTTAAGAAGCCTGGTTTAAGGGTTTTGAACCTGGTTTAAACGGGATATTCTGTGATTCTAAGCACGGGCAACACCATCTGCGTGGAAGGCAGCAGCTGTAAATTTTAGGAAAACGACTGTACTGTGTGGTACTTGCATTAAAGGCTGGAAGAAACGTGGGACCGAGGAGAGATGTGGGACCCAGGGTGGCTTGTGCCAGGCTTGTGCCATGCTGATGCAGCTGCCAGGCCAAGGAAAAGGGAGAGAAAGAGCCCCGGGGCAGGAGGAGATAAGGAATGCAGAGCAAGCCAGGCTTATCACACCTATTCAAATTCCAAATCACTGCCATCATTCCCAGGGTGCCAAAACCGACAGTCCCAGTGGCTCACTCCAGCCCCACAAAATCCAGAGTGGCTCACTCCATGCCAAGGACTCCTTCCCCCCCTGCCCCCCGGCAGGATTGTTTGTCATATAAAATATAACTCCCCCTTCACGAGGGCAACACCCTCTAACCCCAGGTATTTTAAAGAGTTGAGCGATTCTTGCCATAAAAAAAAGATCAGAGGGGCTTTATTGACTGCAGCAGGGTTAAGCCGGTTTATTCCAAGTGAGAATTTGGCCCCTTGACTTCAAGGAAGCCGTGCTGATTAATCCCAGATGGAGACCTGGCCGGGTACAATCCCTTCCCAAAGTCCTGGGACTGAATCACCTCCGTTACTCAGCGCCTGGGTGGTTATTAAGGAACGAGGAACAGCACCTGCCATGTGGGAAACATTGAGGACAGGGCCAGGGAATTGGGATTCAGGAATTCAGGGACTTTCAGGGTGTGCCTTATAGTGGGGGGAAGGTGCCAAAGTTGCATCCTTTCTCCTGCAAACATCTGGGAACGTCACCTGGGATGGGAGTCCAAAACCTGGGCATTGAGCACAGCGGGCAAGGAGATGGGGAATCTTCCTGGCTTCTTCCCACTAAGGGCTCTTGGTGGTGCTCTGTGAGGATCCATGAGTGTAAAAACAGGATTAAACCCAGCCGTGCTTCAGGGAACGTGCCCCAGCATCTCTTTGACAGTTTTGGAGAGCAAACGCAGCTTCATTCCCGCTCCAAATGCCAAGAAAAAGGGTCTCTTTGCAGCAATCATCTCCAAGGCTAACTCAGGACAGGCAAGATTTTGCTTCCCAGAGTTGTAGGCACAAGTGCCGTTTCTTTTGCAGGAAAAACTAAAATCCTCCACACGTGTGCCCATGGAGAGATGGCAAAACTGTGCCACGTGTGGATGAACACCAGAACAAACCAATTCCAAGACGGGTGCTGATGGGTTTTTGGGTCTGAAACGCAGAGCGGGTGGTACCTACCCCACCTGGTCGGTCACTCATACAGGGGCATTAAAAATTCCCGGCTATGGGATGCCAATGTCTCTCCCCAGATTTCCCCCGAGGGTCGTCTCTGCCCCAAATTTGCATCGTGCAGGCCGGGGGGACTCTACGGGCTCGGCTTTGCGTGCGGAGGAGACTCGGCAGCTCCACTGGGAAGAGGGAAATGCCGGGGCTCGCAGCTCCCTCGCTCCAGCCCAGCCTTCCAAGCTGTGTTTGTGAGGGCCAGCATCTGGAGCGGGGTGGAATCCGAGGATTGATGGGCAGCAGCACACGTACAGCTGTGCACATCTGGCCCGCAGGTGTCTCAGCTGCTATTTGTCAGGGACATGAAAAAGCACCCCGAGCTCCCGGGGCAATCGTACCTGTCCTGTGGATTGTTCCCAGAAGCCCCCAGAATTCCATGGATTTTATGTCTCTGCTTTTTAGTGGGTGGCCCCGAATTTTTTTTGTTGTTGTTTGTTTTTCCATTATTATTTTATTTAAAAGAAGGAGTTTAAACCCTAGATGCTTTTAAAACAGGGGGGGTTTGTTGTTATTAATTCCACTGGCATTAATCCACGCAGCTGAGTCACTCCTAATGGATGGTTGTCATCCTTTCCCTGATTTACTCCTAGGAGTGGAGGTTACTACAGAGCCTTTGTGCTGCACTGACGAAAAAAACTGAGGCTGTTCTTCCTTGTGCTCAGCCACAGATACAGCCAGAGTCACTCCCAAAACGTTTAATCTATGCAAGGACAAGTAAAGTGGGGAAACGGGTAGGAAAAGTCTCATCCATGGGGTAGGAAAATCCCGGAGCATCCCACAGGGATGCTGCCGCTCTCGAGGTTTGGGAGCTGCAGCTGCACAAATTAAAAGCTGTGAGAGCAGAGGAGCTGAGCAGGCCAGACCGAAAGAGTTCCCTTGGAAAAAGAAGAAAGCCACAGATGTATATGTTTATTTTTAGGGAAGGTGCCTTTCCTAGAATTTGTATTATTTTGGCAGGAATGCCGAGGGGGAGGAGGGAAGGTTTCCCTTTGGCCAATGCTGTCTGCTCTGCTCTCCTCAAACGGAGTGGGGGCAGAAGGGTGTTCTCACAGCCCGGTTCCTGTCTCAGGTGTGTTTATCCCTGCAGAGGCAGACAGGGACCAGAGACCACGTCCCACTGACTGCCAGCTCTGTCCTCAATTAAATCGCCCCTCGGGCTGCGGGCTGTGTCCTTGTGAGCATCTCAGCAGAAGCGGATGGGCCACCCTAAGAACTCCACCCTCCTTCCCTGATTTCTTCCCATTCCCACTGCTCTGGCCCCGTTTCGGATGCGCATCTCAGGCAGTGCCTGCCCAGAATCGCTGGTGCTCGGGCAGCCGGAGCCCGAGCGGATCCGAGAGGGATGCGGGGCTCAGGAGGCAGAGGAAGGTGGGATGTGGCCGCTCTCTCCTCGGCAGGAGCCTCCCAGCCGCTCTCCAGGGACACGTCCGTGTCTGTGCGAGTCCTCCTCCCCTCCTGGGTATTTCCCTGGAGCTGCACGGGAGGAACACCCCATTCCCTGCCTTTCCCCGCTTCCTTCCACACCCTGCTGCTGTGGCTTGTGTGTGAGGGGACTCGGGGGAGCGGATCCGGGCCAGAAAAAGCGAGGATGGGCTCTGCCAGCCAGGAGGGCTGCTGGAGGCCATCTGCTGCCCCTCTCTGCCCCTTGTCCCTCCCCTGGCTCAGGAGATGCTTGTTCCTCCGAGCCACCCACGAGGCAGCGGGGCAGAGGCAAGGCTGTGGCTCCGGTGGCTCTCCCGAGCTCCCGAGCACCGGGACAGCGCTGCTTTTCCCCGCTCCGACTGCTCATTAGCGGCTTCCGCCCCTCGGCTCTTCCGAGCTGCCATGCCAGTGATGTGCTGCCAAGGTTTTAACAAGGGGCTCCCACAAACCTGCCTCCTCCTCCTCCTCCTCCTCCTCCTCCTGCAGCTGCCACCAGCCCCGCTCAGCCTGTGGAGGGGGAAATGTGCCTTTGCCAGGGGGGTCCTTCCTGTTTAAAGCTCTTTTTCGGTTTAAAGCTGTTTTTATATCTGTTTTAATTTTCTGGCGAGGGAGGGACACACACACAGCACCTTGGGGCAAACATTCCTGAGTGCCCAGAGGGTGCTGCAGGGAGGGAGGACACAGCCCAGCAACTCTGAGCATCCCGGCAGCAAAATGCTTCCTTGTTCAGCATTCCCCGTGGTGAGCACAGCCCCATGAGACGGATTTCAGCCGGGCTACAGCCTGAAATGTTGAAGATTTGGCTCTTTCCAGGTGTTTCAGGCCCCAAAGGACAGTTTTTTCCATGGGAAGTTGTTGAGCCCACAGGTAGCAGCCATTGAATCCCTCTCCCTGGTGAGCCTCCCTCTCTTCTTCTCAAGGGGTTCAGTCCCTTCAAGGCCAGGTTGGAGAGGGCTTGGAGCAACCTGGGATAGTGGAAACTGTCCCTGCCCATGGCAGGGGGTGGAACAAGACGGGTTTTGAGGTCCCAACCCATTCTGGGATTCTGTGGACACCAAAAACCCTTTCTGCAGCAGTGTGTGTGGGGGGGAAAACATTTAAAGCAAAATTGCGGAGCCGTTTCTGTCAGTACGTGAGGGGAGCGCTCGCAGCCAGAGCTTTCTGTCCAGTTCCCAGCCTCGTGGCCGTGCTCCACCCTGCTCCAGAGCAGACCCAGGCACGAGCGCTCTCCTTGGCTTCTCCTTGCGGCATGGTCTCTTGAGGATCCTCACTTTTCCCCGGACAGCGAGGTGCCAGCAAAACATGGGCCTTCCTCAGGGGAGCACAACGGGGTGTGGAGAGGGAGACACAGCCTCTGAGGGTGTCAGCAAAACATGGGCCCTCCTCAGGGGAGCACAACGGGGTGTGGAGAGGGAGACACAGCCTCTGAGGGTGTCAGCAAAACATGGGCCCTCCTCAGGGGAGCACAACGGGGTGTGGAGAGGGAGACACAGCCTCTGAGGGTGTCAGCAAAACATGGGCCCTCCTCAGGGGAGCACAACGGGGTGTGGAGAGGGAGACACAGCCTCTGAGGGTGTCAGCAAAACATGGGCCCTCCTCAGGGGAGCACAACGGGGTGTGGAGAGGGAGACACAGCCTCTGAGGGTGTCAGCAAAACATGGGCCCTCCTCAGGGGAGCACAACGGGGTCTGGAGAGGGAGACACAGCCTCAGAGGGTGTCAGGAAAACATGGGCCTTCCTCAGGGGAGCACAACGGGGGCTGGAGAGGGAGAAAGAGCCTCAGAGGGTGCCAGCAAAACCTGCGCCTTCCTCAGTGGTGCACAACGGGGCCTGGAGAGGGAGAAAGAGCCTTGGGAGGAGGAGAAAAGGCTTCAGTCCCCTTTTCCTTATGCCACATAGCCATCAAACCACTCCTGACATCAAACTGGGGGTGGGCTGCGGGACACAGGGAGGATGCTTCACCTCCAGCCAGCCACGGGCAGATAAATCCACCAAGCTCCAAAAAGCCTGGGGTGAATCAGAGGGAGGCTTTTCCCTGGACCAGGAAGGGTCCGAGGGGGGCCCCGCGGCTCAGGAACGAGCCTCTGCCAGGGATGTGCTTTGAAACGTTTTCCCAGCTGTAGGATGCACAGGATTGTGCCTTCCCCTTCATCTGGGAGGCTCCAGGAGCGGGTGGTTGATAAGGGTTCATAGCGGCAGAGCCACAACAGCCCGAGCCAGGGTATCTGCTTTCAGTCTGTCCTTACCCGCAGCATTAGATCTGATTTTGGTCCTCTTTCCCCCCCTTCACACAGACACAATTATCTGAATTCCTCTCTGCTTCCGAAGCCTTGCAGCCTGGCCCTGCTGCCTTTTCCAGGGCTCCCTCCTTGCCTGGCCCGTGGAAGGGTCTGTGCCAGGGCCACGGGGACCAGCACTCCCCGGACAGCAGAAAACAACCACCACGGTGGAGATTTACCCCCCAAACCCATCTTTTTGGCCTTCCGTGGTAGGAAACACCCCAAAAATCAAGGCATTTCTGCTGGGTTTATCTTTTCCTGGTAGCACCCCAAAAATCAAGGCATTTCTGCTGGGTTTGTCCTTCCCTACTAACACCCCAAAAATCAAGGAATTTCTGCTGGGTTTATCTTTTCATGGTGGAAACACCCCAAAAATCAAGGCATTTCTGCTGGGTTTAGCCTTTCCTAGTAATACCCCAAAAATCAAGGGATTTCTGCTGGGTTTAGCCTTTCATGGTAACATCCCAAAAATCAAGGGATTTCTGCTGGGTTTAGCCTTTTGTGGTGGAAACACCCCAAAAATCAAGGCATTTCTGCTGGGTTTAGCCTTTCCTGGTAACACCCCAAAAATCAAGGCATTTCTGCTGGGTTTATCTTTTCCTGGTAGCACCTCAAAAATCAAGGCATNCACCCCAAAAATCAAGGGATTTCTGCTGAGTTTATGCTTTCCTAGTAACACCCCAAAAATCAAGGGA